>JBBMKE010000003.1:12881398-12891725 GCA_037834125.1 Lippia alba
GCTAGTATGTAATAATAAATGGATAATGAATTACATTAAGTTGTAGCAGTAATGAATAGAAAATCTTTGTTGATTGTAGAAGATGGTAATTGTTTCTATTTGTTCCTAGTTGCAGATTAGTGAGGTGCAGATAGAGCTTTGGTTGGTTTTGCTAGTAAGGAATGCTAACTCTAAAGGGAGAAGGTCATTTTGATATGATTGAAGAAGTTAATGTAATCTCTAGGTTTTTATTTTGGTGTTATTGAAGAAATTGTTTTAACTATTAGTTGTTTTATCTGTGTCGATTGTTGTGGAGAATTAATGTTAAATATTATGCGTTTTGTTTGTTGGGATTAGTAATGATCATATATATTTACATGTATTCCCATTAGACTATTCTTGATTACTTACAGATGTGTGTGGATGATGTTTATATAACAATATATGTTATATTAGTTGGTTATATAATTTTTCTTGAAAATATGAATTAAAATTATTTAATTGTAGGTAAATGTTGAAAAAATATATATTATTAATATTAATAATGGACATAAATCCTTTTTAAATATTTGTTACGGGAAAATGCTCGTAGTAAAAGGTTGGAGAAATTAATATTATTCATGATATATATTATTTGGAACTTTTGCTACGGAAAACTGCGTAGCTATTTACTATCTTTTTGTTACGGATGATACTATTGTAGCAAAAAGTTGGTATATTTCCTACTTTTTTACTACGTAAATGTCACTGTAGTAAATGGTCAACACAGCGTAGTAAAAACTATTTGCTACGTACTTTTACAGTAGCAAAATATTTGTTACGGCTGTATCAACAATCCAAAATTCATAGTAAACCCGTAGCAAAAAGGTTATTGCTACGAATTTTTGCCCATTTGCTACGCAATTTTGACTGTAACAAAAATCTGTTTTTTTTGTAGTGTCGTTTTCCTCATAAAGTTTCAAAAAGTAGTCTAAAAACTTTGATAAATTACTGTTTTTGTCCCTTTTTTTTTGAATTTTTTATTGAAATATTTCAATATATTAGAGTACTTGAATCCGAAACTCCATCTCTACCGACGGCTCTACATCATTGTTGTCGCTGCCTTTCTTTCGGACACTTATCAGGAAAACACCACAAATTTGGACAGCAGCCATTAACAAGAAAGAGAGAAAAAGAGAGAGAAAAAAGAAAAAGAAAGGGATAAATATTCAAAACACCGTATATTATCGCGATTTTTGGATTTTGCATCCCCGAATTAAAAGAAGTTTGCGTTTGCATACTCAATTATTATTTTGTGATAAATTGCAGCATTGTTTCAATGGATATGTGACATGTAGCCCAAATTTATTATATGTGTCACTTGATGAGTTGAACCATATTGCAATTTATCACAAAACAATAGTTGAGGATGCAAACTTAGATTTTTTTTAGTTCAGAATGTAAAGTCCGAAAATCGAGATAGTATAAAATGATCAGAATATTTATCCCAAAACGAAATTGGACGACAAATATGGAGAAACCTTCGTTGGCGACAATTTGTTATGACTGGATAATTGGACGCCTATTAAGTCCAATAAATGGTGGTCCATTGCATTCCATGTTTTAATATAGGGGTCTTAGTTTTGGGTCTAGCTTTGCCCATATGTATTTCATATTTTATTTCTTGTAGATCGGGCATTTTAACTTTCGTGTATAGTTAGATATATGGATCACAATACATTGTGTTTTTTATTTGGATTTTTTTATTTGTTTTATATTGATGTGGGCTGGTTATGTATATAATAACAGCACGGTGACATTTTTTGATTTGATTAAAAAAATATATTTTAAATTTTGATTAATATTTTTATCTACTACTTAATAAGTGTTGGACCATGACAATTTTGCCCTAAAAATTCATGTCCAAATCAGATGTGATGGGGTTGGGGCAGAATATACACAAAAAATTCTATCAAAACCTTTGAACAGAAACAAAAACACACACTTATTCAAATATTGAACTCCCTTTTAATTTATAACCTGTTATTAATATTATTTTATAAGAAAACATTATTATAATCTAAGCTTCTTTTTTATAACTTTAGTAATTAATCTATTTAATATTATATACTACTTGGCCATTAAAAATCAAGTTAAAAAAAGGAAAAGTGAAAAAGAAAATGTAGTATGATGACATAGTCATATGGGGCTTTGGATTATGATGACAGAAGTTGAAAGTGTTGTGACAGCTTCCTCCCCGATTTGGCTAAGTTAGCGACATCCTATAAAGTGGATTTGCTTTTTTCGCCTAAATCTATGTGCGCCCTGCTTAAAACTTAAAGAGATAATTACGTACAGGTCCCTAAGATTAGGCCTAATTATAAATTGATCTCTATTCTTTTAAATATTGTATTATAGTCCCTAAGCCTTATTAATTTGTTAATTTTTGTATACATTTAGGGACGTTCTGCATTTCTGGTCATACATTACATGTACCACTCACAAACCTTCAGGGACATAAGTTTACTTTTACAAAATTTGTTGATAGACCTCACACAAAACAAGAAGTATAGGGACTACAATGTAATATTTAAAAGAACAGAAATTGATTTGTAATTAGGTCTAATCTCAGGGACCTGTATGTAATTATCCCAAACTTAAAAGCCCCTGCCAGCCCGTGTATGCACCTTTAATCAATCTCCTCAATTTAATTAATCTCTTCCAATTAATATTATTGTGTCCTTTTCCTGTTTTCACTTTTTCTAATCATTGTAAAGTTAATATTCATGGGATGAACTCGGTTATTCGGCAAGCAAAGTTTGGGTTTTTCTCCTTATCTTTGTTGTTTTGGAAAATTATTTTAGGTGGGACTTGAAATTATAAATAATCTATTTACAGGTACGGTGACGGAGTTAAGAAGAGCATGTGGACCTCGCTCCTTCTAAATTTTGCAATTTTTTAATTTTTGTGTAGATATTTTTGATATATTGATGTTTTTGTACTTTAATTTTTGATATTTTAATTTTTCTTTCCCTAATTAAAAATTTTGTTCTTTTATTTTTTATATTTTATATTTTTGTCCCCGCGACGTTAAATTCTAGCTTCGTCTCTGGTTATATATTTGTCCGAAAACTACTCACCCATATTTTATTCGGTTTAATTGAACGTATCATGTTATAAGTGTGTTATATTTATTATTTAATTAATTGTTTTTACAATTTTTAATAATTATTACATGAGAAATATAACATAATTGATTTTACTCATGTTACGTACATTCCTCCTATAAGCTAATAGTAAGAAAAGAACTTTCAAGTAGTTGGAAATAAATTATTCATGCTGGATAAGAATGGACGAATCAGAATTACATTAGCAAGCGATATCAAAACCCTTGAAGGTTGATTGAGCCAAATCCAAATTCTAATACTCAATTTTATTGTTATTTTTTGTATTTGTTGGAATCTAATACTCAAATATTAAGGGGAATAAAAGAAAGGGAAAAAAGGAAGATATTCTCGTCAGAAATATTGGACATAGTTGGGCCTCTTCAGGTGATTATGGGCATGTGGCCCGTTTTCCTGAGGGTCATCTCCATACACAAACAGTATATATATATATATATATATACATATATATATATATATATGTATATATATATATATTCAAACATTGTGAGATAGAATTAATATTTTATTTCTTTTTTCTTAGATATATAAATACTTCTGAGTTGAATATATTAAAATATAAAATTCTTTCTATTTATCAATGATAATACTCAAAAATTCGAATATAAAATTTTTAATTAAAGTAATATAATGCGGATCGTTAAATTACGTGACTTGATGATAGTCATGAATATATATCGGTCCATGTGATAGTTGTTAATCTTATTTCATTTTTATATCAGCTACAATAAATATCTGATGTTCAAATTCAGCTTCACTTTCACATAAATTAATATGTCGACAATATCATATATATTGAAAATGATTTTACTTAAATTACGTGGATGAGGACATATGGGGCCAGAAGAGAGACGATACAATGTATTCAATAATATCCTTGCTGGAAAGAGATAATAAAAATTTATTATTCAGAAGATTTGTAAATTTACTATCCCAACTCAATTAATTTAGTATTTTTGATATATTATATTTTAAACGACAAAATAAGACTATATTTTAAAAATAAATAATTTTATGTACATTTTTTATTGAAAATTAATTTTACCTGCCGAAATTTACATGTTCGCCACATGGAAAATCGGATCGAGTTTCTGACGAGAAAAATCGAATTTGGAATACAAAGTGAATTAAATTACATAATTTGTTAAACAACGATCTTATTTATCGTTCGAAAAATAAAATATATCAAAATTATTGAATTGATCGAGTTGATATATTAAATTTGTAATTTTTTCATTATTATTTCAATCAAGATAGCAATTATTTACTATTCATATGTTATCTTTTGAAATAGAACTCCAGTATATCAAATTTAAGATTTTATTAGGCTTTAAGGCATGGACAATTCGTTGCCCTAATTAAGTATTATTGGAAATTGTTCAAATTGACTTGCCGTGTTTTTGGTCTATTGTTTCATCTTATATAGTTCATTGAATAGTTAGTCTTGTACGTCAATTCCATTGGTTTTTATGTTTTTTTTTACCCTATCTAGACAAAGATATAAATGCTCAATTACACGCCTGCATATATTTTAACCATCACCTCGACCGTGGCATGGATATACCAAGACACATGACCTAATAAACATTTGACACGTAGATTACAAGTCAGCCCGATGCCCTCCTTCCCAATCTCAACCTAGAGAATATCCCTGGCCCACCTTCTCATCCGGAGTGTTCAACTCCGTAGTAGATGCTTCGCATCTGGGGTGTACTACTCGACCTACTCTCAACCTAAAATGTTACGTGGCTTCTAGCAGTTTCCTGAAGAAATGATTGACCATGTATTAAATATGCTTTTATTGTGGAATCTCTGTCAGTTTGAGACATCTATCCGTCGTCCGAATACATCATTACTTCACTATTTATAAATGTCTGCATTTATACTTCAAATAACAACTTCTAACTACTACATTTACTGCATTATCTAGACCTCTTTCAATCGAACATTGATTTGAGCATTAGATTGTCAACCCGGATAACATCCCCTCAAGTCCCGTGTTTACGTCAAACTCGCCTTTTCTTCTCCATCTCAGATATTTGACTTGGCAATAAACTTTTCATTCTATAAATTCTAAGTGGTTGATCCAAAATTTTAGCTCGTGGCTATTGACATTATATTTTGACTCGATCAACCTCATCAAACGATTTAGTTGAATTAAATTTCAAATTCGGGCTAAAAGTACCTTAAGTTATATCAGATGATCTAGCTAACTAATTATATAAATTAGTGTATTATAATTTTTATTTAATTGACCAATTTATTTAATTTATATTAATTATATGATAAATATAAAGTATTCATTACACTAATTTGATCCAAGAAGGTTGTAACTATAATCATTCAAAAGCTTTTTATGTCACACCGAACTACAAAACTCTTTGAGAATAACTTACAAGCTGTTAGAGAGCTTATAAATGTTGTGAAGTGTTTGATAAATAATTTACGAAAGAAGCTTATGCCTTAAACCCAAGATTTGCTGAAACAAGCATTAAAGATCTAATGAATCTCTATTTTTTAATTTTCCTCTTAATAAGTGTTGGGTGCGATATCCAACAAACCACGATAATATTTTTAAAAATATCTATACATCATCAAATCTATATATTTTAAAAATATTGACAAATCACATAGTAATTAAGTATACTAGACCATCAATATAATTGATTGAGCTCGATTCACATCAGCTTGACTACGGACTAAAATTTTCAGATATCGAAATAGATCTTCAAAATGAAAAGGACACAATAAATCCCGCAAATGCCGACTAACGAATACACACGAATTATGCAAAAAATAAAGAGGAATAGAATTGTAATAAAACTTGTCCACCAGCAAATGGCATATCCTGCTAGGTCTGAGTTAATACTTCCCCACCCAATAGTTAGGTTTGGCTTGATATCTAAATACATCTCCGCTCATAGCCACAAGTGAAGAAGAGTCACAATAATTGTAACAAAGAAAGCCCACCACCAAACATACTATAATGTCTCTATCACACCTCCATAGGACCCCTACACAAAGTTCAGATTCACACTACCTCACCTACTTGAAAACTCAGCTCATTTTGCAGCTTATCAAGAAACATACATGGTGTTATAATGGAGAAGCCCACATGGGAATGAGGGGATCATCTCACTTTGAGACAAAACCAAAAGAAGGGAATGGTCATATGAATGGCTTGATAAGCTTTTGCTTTTTCAGGCTTCAAAAAAGTTAGTTCTGATTTGAAACTAATTCAGTCAAATTAGCATCGTTGTTCCCATAACGAGTCTTTTACATAATTTATTGTGTGAAGCTAATTCTAGGGTTATTCGCACGGTTAATCGTGCGAAGGAGTGTCCTACTCCTATTTTGTAGCCTTGCTATATAATTGAATCAGTCGAACAATTTTGGACTCGATAAGCCCGTAATCTGCCAAGAATCAATCGAAAATTCAAAAATATAGTTGGAAAAATAGATTTTCAGCAGAAAACCGGCGAACATAAATTAATTGGATAACCCTTATCAGAGAAGCTATACCGGGACACATATTTTAAAAGTTTTCTCTATAAAATAAGTATGAAATTGTTTGTTTCAATCATGGACGAAATCATTGTGTTTTAATAGCATACTCTTTGTTCTGCTGTCCAAGAAACAGACAGAAAGGGCTTGCAATTCCTCGCTCATGCTTTTTCAGGCATGGGGCCTAGTTTCTTGAAAAATTATGCAGATTGATATAGTCATGGAATTAAAGGTTAGGAACGATATCTTATCTTGTTCGTGATAAATATATCTCTACAAATAATACAAAGTGTAGCTATTCCTGGCCTTTTGCCAACAAATCATGTAAACTCAGTGTCTTTAAAGTCAATGTTAATAGACAATTGATTGAAATCGGGCGTGACACATTATTAAGACATCAAAATCACTAGCTAGGGCATTCGTAAATTAGGACCAAGAATGACTTTGTGCAAAATCTTTGTGATGTGTTGATTGAAATAAAGTAATTTTCCACATTAGAGACTTGAATACAAATTTTTTAGTTACATCACAGGTATGAACCTTAGATTATAGTAATGGTCTTTCAAATTTAATCAAGATTGAAGGATGCTTATCGATTCCAGTGTTACTAATAGGTTGTAAATGTAATTTGTCATACCTTACAAAGAGGACCTTTTGTATTTTAAGAGCTTTTTATGTTACTTATTCAGATTCAAATTATAATCACCGATGGTGCAATGGGACCAACATTTGCATGTTTTGGGGCTTTTATCCCGAAGTACCTCCTCAATATCTAAGGCTGAAATTTAATTACAAAAGTAAATAAAATGATCATAATTTAGATGAATAATGTTTTTTCCCAAACGGAAAGCATCTCTATTTATTTTCTCAAAAGAAGTTCCAGATATATGATTTCCAAACCAACAATGTTATGTATTGTATAATGTACGGGTACAAACACAATAACATGCGCGATAGGAAACAAATGCGACTATACAAAATATTTCTTAAAATTCTCAAATAAAAAAATTGACACAATATCTAACATAAATATTTAATATAATATAAAAAATAAAATAATATTTTTAAAAATATCTATACAGTATAAATGTTCTATAATCACACAATCGAAGAGAATAAAAATCTGACAGAAAAATCTGGTTTACATCGGACCTCACTTATCTGCCACGTTGGGGCTAACAGTATTAAATGATGATAACAGCTTTAAACTCCTGTAGGCTATAATGTTCTCAACATTAATAAGAGTCGAGTTAATTAACAACTGTAGCATTTAATTAATGAAACATGAATTTATTTACGTGTCATTTTGTCGACCACTCATTTCACATTCATGCACGACATATTTTGATTATTTTCGTATCTTTTATTTGAACCTGTTTGATTGAGGTCCCAGGTAGGGATGTAATCGAGCCGAGCCGAGCTTTGACTTTTTTTCATGGCTCGAGCTCGGCTCAACCAAGTCTCGCGAACTGCTCGGCTCGAGCTAAATTTAAAAGGTAATTTTTAAATTAAAAAAATTGTTTTTAAATTAATTTAATATTTTTATATATGTAATAATATATATTAATTGAATATATATACAAATATATATTTTTTAAAGAATTGTATATAAAAATCAGTTTATTTATATATAATATGATGTATTAATTAAGTATTTATATATATAAAAATTAATATATTATTTTTTATTTAAATATATACCCTCGCAAGCCGCGAGCCAAGAATAAATTAGCTTGGGTTCGGGCTCGGTTCGGCTAGGGAAGCTCGCGAGCAGACTCGGCTCGATTACATCCCTAGATATAACCCAATATAGAAAACCATAAGAATAAGAGGGTACTCATCATTTTCAGATTACAATTATTACACGATCAAGAAATAATTATAATATGAAAAGATTTTAAAAAATATTTTTTTTTATCTTAATCGTCTATTAATAAATTTGACACGCATATACACACATATATATAAATAAAATAGATTGCGCTTAATTAAGACAATACTACATTGCATTACCCTAATGTAATTAGTAATGAATTTCTTGGTTTTCGATAGTAATTAGTAATGAATTTCTTGGTTTTCGATAGTAATTAGTAATGAATTTCTTGATTTTCGATAGTTCAGAATAAAAACATGATGGTTAGTAGGTTACCTATTCAAATATTGGGAGATTAGTGGTTATATTTTTTTCTTTTTTAATCCACACACATACACTGGCGGAGCCATGTGTAACTGAGGGGGTGCAATTGACCCCCCTCAAAAAAAATTATTTTTTATTATGTATAAATATATATGTTTTTGTTTATTGTGTATGTAATTTTTTGTATTTTTTTATTATTGACCATCTCGATAAAATTAAAATTAATACTAGTGAGGGTCAATATAATGAATTAATAATAATAGAGATAAATTATGCTTTGATTGACCTCTCTAAATAAATTTTCTGGCTCCGCCACTGCACACATATAAATGGAATCCGAATTTGGATATTATCTTGAAAAATAAATCTATTAATCACTTGATTAATGATTATAATTGATGACAAATATATTACTAGAAAAAAAAAAGAAAGCAAATAATATAAAAGAAAAATCTTCGTCCACACAAATAATCTTATAAATCTAGGTACATGTCTCATTATATTGAGTGCAATTCGGTGTCATGTATCGTTTTTGCGTGTGGGGCTTCTTTGTTCTCCAATGCTAAAAAAACTATATTGTGTACTTAGCATACTTCACCTGATGGAGACATGGAAACAAGAAGATAAAAAGTTGCACTGTTTGGTCTATGTAAATGGGCCAATGCTTTCAGGCTAATAGACAATGTAATCACTTGCGACTTACGACACTCTAACATTTAAATCTGATTATATTACATTCTCTTTGATTGGACTTTTGTTGCCCACTAATTTGCACCAATAATGCGGGCCAAATGAGAATTTAAAAAATAAAATTAAGAAAGGATTTTATACAAAAAGAAATTAAACAGCAGGAATTCAAGATTTAGCTCAAGAAAATTTACTATTAATATAATAATTGAGTTACATATACACACATAATTCTGAATTATATGATTTGATGCACTAACAATTGTTCAAGTATTCTACTTCTTTATAGGCCGGATGGCTGGGCGCCTTTATCGGCCTCCTGTTCGTGATCCTTGGAGTCGGAATAATAGGAGGATTGTAATGTTTGCATAGCTCATAAGCTTATTTTATGTGAGCCTATAGATGATAGTAACACTCACAGTGCTTTTAAGCATTCTAATTTTCTTCTTGGGCATTTTTGTTGTAATGCTTTGATTGACATGTGACTCACTTCTCATGTGATATACTCTTGTTCATTCGGCTGATTTATTTACGAAGGGGGTCCTTGGGTTAACCCCACTGTCTCTAGAACGGTTTCCTTTAAAAAAAGTATTCTACTTTTTTAGTGGGTTAATTAATGTTAAATAATTAAATATATTATATTCCTCAAATCAACTTAACTATTATGAAAAAGCAAAAGTACCACAGAAGTTTTTGGGAAAAAAAAAAAGAAGTTATACACACCAAGTGGGCCATATCAATTTGAATAAAAAGCCCACTGGACTTGGATTGAGTCCACAAAAGTGGCTAAGCTTCAGCATGGGTATCAACTGATATCAGAAAATGTCTGTTTTCATTTTTATGGTAGATTAGTTTT
>JBBMKE010000003.1:12891825-12904692 GCA_037834125.1 Lippia alba
ATATATATATATTTTAAAACACACCCTCAAACGAAAATATTATTGAAAATAATAGGAATAATCACAAAAATACAAGAAATAATAACAAAATTAACGCAGGCTGAAACCGCAATTCCAACAAATTTGTGAGCTATTATATTAACATCACGTCTAATTAAATTCCAACCGTCTTTTCTCGAAAGGAACACATAGCTTGACCTACAACAGATAACTTGGTCAATGATTCTCTCGAAGAATCACACAAAATAATAAAAAAGAACTTAAACAAAATAAATAAACTTCTATACGGAAGGGATAAAACTTCCATACGGAAGAGATAAAATTTTCATTCGGAAGACAAAAAAAAAAACATAACGTAAAAGAAAACGCAGACCATCGATTGCAGTGGATTTCGACTGAATAAATCTGAGAATCTGGTGGCAGAATAGAATTGAGTCAGCCCGACGGTGGAACATAGTATTATCCACCGCCGGATCCAAACTTCAATTGGTTACTTTATCTTGAGTTTAAATATCTGTAACATATTGAAACAATTGTATGAAATTCTAGTCGCTAACTACTCGTTAATTAAATAAAAATTAAATCTCATTACAACAAAGCTCGTAGTGAACCACGTTCGAAAAGGGTCCTCGACACCAAGTTTAAACAATAATATTTCATGCAAAATATAGTTTAATTACAAAATTACCATATAAACATGCAAAGTAATTAAAATTTAACAATGTCTTATGTCGCGTGTGTAATTCCCTTTTTGGCTTTTTCTATTTCAATTTGATGAACCACAGTGGCATATATATCCATAAATGAACAAATTAAAGAAAAGTAAAACAAAACATCCAAACTTCAATTATCTCCCATCTGAAATCTGACACTATTTTTCCAGCTTACTTAAAACCCTGATTCCAGGGAATTTCAGAAACATTTCCTTCCATTCCCCTGTTTCCCCTGCATCACCATCTCCAATCCATCTTCTCAAATCACTGTGTGTTGTGTTCTGTTCTGTTTGCGATGGATCCACCACCATCAATAGTCAAGACATTCAAGTACAATTCATCCATGGCGCAGCCCATGTTCCGTGTCGTTGAGGCCCCTCCAATTCATTACAGATCTTCATCACCAACAAAAACCACAACCTTCGAAGACATCTCCTTCTCCTCGTACCTCAAACCGAAAGCTAACAATTCTATCGATGACAACGAAATAAGCATCTTCGATGCCCAGAAGTATTTCAGCGAGAACCCTGATCAGAAAGAGATCATGAAAAGCAATCAGAATCAGGCTTTGTCGCCAGATATCCTCTCTGTTCCGAGATTGTCCTCAGTTTCTTCGGTGGACGGATACGGCCCGAAGTATCAGACTAGGTCGTTTCGCGCGACGCCAACGGCCTCGTCTGAGGCTAGCTGGAACAGCCAAACAGGGCTCCTGGCGAACCCTCCGGGGTCAATGGGAGTTTCTTTGAAGAACTTTTCGTCCCCGGATTGCAGGAAACGGGATTCCGTTGCCAGGAGATGGATTTTCGGCCGGAAATGCTGCTGCACGGGGAAGAAATCCGTTCAGGTTAAGGAGATTACGACGACGGATTCCGACAACGGCCCAAATTACGGGTACACTAAAAGGGATTCAAACAGGGGGAAGTCACAGCCGGCAATTTCTCAGAGAAGTTCGATTTCCAGCGAAGTTCATCAGCAGAAAATGGTTTTGTCCCCGAAACCAATTAGGCATCCTTCCCCGGAATGTAATTTTCCGGGGAAGGATCGAGAAGCCCCACGGCAGCAGAGAGTCTCTGCTTCCGGTGGGTTTTCGTTTCCGATCCTGGATACGAATCAGACGAATAAAACGCCGTTGAAGGAGATTAAAACCAAAATGATCATCGTTAATAATCCTGTCGAAGATCCTCCCCGTGATTCGCTGGAGGTTTTCCAGCCAATGAGCGAGATTCCATCGGTTAAAACCCGACAGGGTATGAATTTGATTCCCGACGATGATGCTGGAAGCGATGCGAGCTCCGATCTCTTCGAGATCGAGAGCTTCTCGACTCACACGACGACGTCGTACCCGATGTACCGCCGTAGGGACTCGTTGGACGAAGCTCCCACATTCAACGCGAGGAGATTCGCCGCCGGTAATGGGTTCAATCTGAGCGGCGGCGGAAAAATCGAGTACGGCGGCCGGAGAAGCCTGGACGAGCCACCGACGCCGAGCGTGGCGGCGACTGAGTGCTACGCGCCGAGCGAGGTGAGCATCGACTGGAGCGTGACCACCGCCGAGGGCTTCGACAGGGCGAGCGTCTCGAATTTCTCCGTCTCGGCGTCGGAGGTCGGCGGCGCCGCTTTCTTGCGGCGGCGGATGCAGGAGGAGGACGGCGGCGGGAGAAGGAAGGGGAGCGGCGGAGGAGGCGGAGGGCTGCTGCTGATGAGCTGCAGGCAGGAGAAGGCTGTGAGTGTGGGCCCACAGCCGGTGAAGTGTAGGTCAGGTGATCAAGAACCACCGATTTTTCCGACGCATGTGGGTGGCAGGCCGCCGCGCGCGGCCAGTAAGCCGCCGCTGCCACTTGCTTTCGCGGCGTGAGTGGTGGCGGCAGGGGATCATGGGCTGTTTTCTTGGATTGGCTGCCACCACCTGTCCTGTCTCATGTAATGTTTTGTCTTCAATTCGACATTTTTTTTGTGGTAAATTCGGTTTGTTGTATGTTTTCATAATAAAGACTTTCTTTTTCTTAGTTATATGCTAGTATCTTTTTATTATTTGTAAATTGGGTTCGGATGTTATGTTTAGTATCACTTTTTTACCACGTAGGTATGGACTAAATTTATTTTGGTACTCCAGTTTTGCTTTTCTTATGTTTAGTAGATTAACTTTTGTACGTTTCGTAATGATTCCATACTTTGCCCAGTATAAATCATGCATTTTGTATGGAAATTGTGTTGATCCAAGGAGAGTATGTAAATATATCATTTGAGATATAATCGAAGAAGGCCGATAAAAATATAATACCTGTAAATTAAATATATGTTGAATATTAAAATTATATTTTCTTTTTTAATTTTAGGGATCTAATAAAGTTACCAATTAATTGATTTTTTAATATATATTTAAATGCGTCAAAATTCATATTTGGCAATAAAACCAAATCAACCCAAATAAATAAAGTCAAATATAATAGTTTAGAAATCAAATATTTTAGAAATCAATTATATATATTTTTATTAATAGAAGATATTGCGAAATTGACGAGAATCAAAACGAATTGTCTTTTTATAGAAGATATTACGAAATTGACGAGAATCATAACGAATTGTCTTTTGATGGTTATAGGTGTAGAAGGGACAATCCTTTAATTTCCATAATCATCAAGCGGAAACTTCATTCTGATTGATATAAGAATAAATACAATACGTAATATTAAAATAAATAATTATAAAGATAGACGAGTTTGGGATTTTATTTCCATGTTCCGCGTTTGGGACTTATGCTCCTGACGGTTTTATGAGTATTACATTAAATATATGACCAAAATTACAAAATTATCCTTAAAGTAATTTACAAATATATCAAAAAGATCCCTAGCAAATCATGGATAATTTTGGAATGATCACATAACGGAACCCTAGAGACCATAAACGGTTCTCAAAGTTAGGGACTAAAATATAATTTCTCGATAATGATGGATTGCATTGTAGTTGGACCTAAATGCAGGGTTAGTCAAATGTAATTATTTCTATATATATGTATTATAATAACTATATCATAATTGTAATATTATTTCTAAACGATAATATAATTTTATAATAATTTTAAATATAATAAAAATTATAATAATTTCGTACATCGCATAAGTTGAATACAAGTTATTAAATTATAAATATAATAGGCTTACTATTTGACAGATTGAGGTCTGAACGAGTAGGTCCGATTGTCCGAATTAGAATTCTCCCCAAACTAATAATATATATGCTACTTAATCCCGCATAACAGATATTTATATCCCGTATAAGATCGAGGTTGAAGCTGACAAACATTCCATGTATAATCTTGAACCCTTGCCCCTCTCTCCCTAGTCTCTATATATATATGCATAAACCCCCTTACTCGGTTCTCATTCAATTTTTGTGTTGAGATATCTATAGTATGAATAACTTTTCGGCATCCAGGGCGACGGCGCCGCCGCAGTATATATTCCGCTACCCTGCTCCGAAGAGGTGGTCGATGACTGAACATCTCAGCCGCCTTTGGCTGGATTTGGAAGATGATTGTTGTGATAAAGTTTTATGGATGAATATTTGCTTAATTGCCATATTGGCAGTGGTCGCACTCGCATTGATGGGTGGTTTTATTTTTTTGGCAATAGTAATAGCATCAGGCAACCAGATTTCAGATCCCGATTTTCTGGTCGGATCCGTATCCGCTTCTGTTGAGGAATTTAAGTGGGTAATTGGCATCTCCGTCAATAACCCTAATTCAAGATCAACCATCCACTATTACAGACAAATCGATGTTTCACTCCAAGATGCATCAAACAATAAGGATATCGGAGCATCGATTATTCCACCCTTCAAACAAGGACCCTCCAACACTACTCTGTTCAACTCAACTATGATTGCGACTAATGCTCTATGGCCCGATAAAAACGCCACTGGATTCATGCCCGACTTGGATCGAACATTCATGGTGACAATCAAGCTTCGGACCTCGTTTTCCTATACTGGTTTGTTTTCATCAATACTTCGTAAACCTGATCCGGGCAAGATTTTTGGGTGTGAGGGTGTCAAGATTTTATTTTCACCTAATGCAACGAAAGGGGTTTTGGATGGAGCTCCTCCTCATTGTACTTAAAGTTATCTCACGGCCGGGCATGATGAGGACGAACCATGAAGGAGCAAGTGAAAAACTTGGGAGAATGAATGTTGGTTCGAAAAACTCCCGCAGAATGACCAATGAACTATCAATGATAATACATTTATATAGAAAAAAAATGGAAGAAAAGAAAACCTTAAAATTAGTTGTTTAGTTGGTTTTAGTTTGTTTCAATTTCGGTTTAGGCTAGAATTTCGGTGTAAGATCCTCTTGATTGTCATTATATTAAATTACGTACTTTGTGTTTTTATATATCTATCTATATTATTATATAAGGATAATTGCACCTGCCATTCATATTAGATAGGATAATTACAGTTCGTATACCACATTGAATTACATATATACACCACCTGTTTGGAAAATTTTAATTACTCATAAGTCATAATACCCAAACCGTTAGGGTTCCCTTAAAATTATTGTGAACTTCCCGTTATGCCTCACTTTTGCCGTTAAATATTTCTGAAAAAATTAGCCAAAAAATTTTAATTAGGAAATGAATTTTATAGCCCTAAAAAATTTCAAACCATTTAACAAATATATCCCTTCTCATATCCCAACAAACTAGCGAAATTGATATTAGAAAGAGAGAGATATATCTCAAAAGTCAAAACCCTCAACCTTTCCAAGCTATTCATAGCAAAAAATTGATCTTCCAACTTGGTTTCAATAGATTTCGCACCGTTCATACGCTCGTATTTGGTCTTTTATCAAAAGCCAAGTTCGATTTCGTCATTCTAGGGCACCGTTGTGGAGACTCGAGCAATGCCCTCCATGAAAGGTAAATTCCTCTGTGTCTGAAATTTTTGGCTCATAAATCTTCCCCATAAGCTTATTTTTGTCATGGTTTTCGTATAGAACTTTGTATGTTCAAGTTCTGGAAAAAAAATGATTTTTACCCTAAAAATTAGGGGTTTTTGTTTCTGGGTTTTATCACTTCTTTTTTGTTATATTTGGAGAAAGTGATGAAGGTGTGCGGCGGATTGGAAGAGGTGACACAGCAGATCTAGGGTTTGCAAAGTAAATTTTATTTCTCTGTAAAAGTAAAGTAAAAAGGTGTAGAATACAAACCCTATAAAGAGTATAAATAAGGTACACGCGTCTAACGGCTATAAGGCCAACGTGGCCAACAAGAAAGAAAGAATAAAATACAAAATAAAAAGTAAGCAAGAAAGCGTGTAAACAAAAACACGCGTACAAGGAAAAAAGGGGAAGACTAACAATATTGTCGTACGATTTTGTGTTATTTGAAAGAATTTTGATGTTTTTGTTTAATTGTAGGGTTGATTAGTGTTGTACGAACATCGGAATCGTCATGCATGCATTCTGAATGTTGTGGTTTTTTGCCTTTTTCTTTAAAAATAATTTGTTGTGCCATCTAAAAACCCCAGTTAGATCTCCTGTATCTCCTCTGATTTTGTATGCATAATGGGTTTTTTAGGTGATTTTGCAGTACAGTTTTCCAATTATTCTCAAGAAAACGCAAGTCTGGCTTAAATGGTAAGAACCTGTCCTTATGAACGGAGAATGAACGAATTGGAATTGTTGTGCATGGGTGTCTTGGGATACGTGCATGTTGAGTTTGAAGGATGAATAATTCCTCTTGGATTGCATGTACTGATATGGGCCACACATAAAGGTATGGGCTGCTTACTTATATAATGGCTCGAAAGGCTTAAAATGGGCCGAACGCGGGTTCATTAACCTGGCCCAACAAGAAAGCCTACAATTTGCGCAAGGTTAGCCATCTGAAAGCCCATGCTTATTAGGGTTATAGCTGCAAGCGGGATCGTGACACGTGTAGAGCCAAGACCAAAGTACTGTTCACTAAATATATAGAAATTAGAAAGTTACACATCAAGGTAAGAAAGAAAGGCCTCACTTTCCATATTTACTGTTGCATTCAATGTACGTGTATGACTTAATTCAAACTCCCCGTGGTCCTTTTAACGAAGTGTTTGTCTTTGGTTACTCAACCAGGGAATTGTGGAATAACATGCAGTACAAGAAGGTGTGATATTTTTGTCACATCATGTACGTATTTGAAAGTCTAAGAAATTGAGTAATACTAAAAGAATACTTTTGTCGCGTAATCCCTATAGGAAACGGATCCCATTCAAATTGAGATTTCTTCGATGGTTACATGCATGTGTGATGCCTCAGCTCCTTTGACTCAGAATATTAGATAATTCTTCTTTAATTTGTTCTCCAATTTTTACCTCTGGTAAAACACTTCGCCTACGAGGAAAAATATAAACAAAAGTTAATTTCCAATCAAGTTAGGGAATAAGATCAATAATCAAAGTTTAATAAATTGCCTAATAAACAACTTATCCCAAGTGTATGTCTGCAAGCAGACATAATATTAGGACAATTTAGTCTAATTATGTGTACTAACAATAGGGCGTTTCTATACTTTGCATTTTCTCATGTCGAAATTGTATCTTATCATTACGCACATGAACTGTTGCGTTTTAGCCCAAACCCTTGATGATTAATCCTCATTCCTCAAGGATTTTACCGAAGTAAGTCAGAGTTTAGGAGAGATCAATTCAGAAATCAGACCAAAAACTTAGATCATCATCTCTCAAGGGTCGTTTATATAGAATTTTGGGACTTAGGGTTTTGCTTATCACGTTTCATAAAAATTATCATGATTGGAGTTATCCGATCAACGTTGTTACGATCCTGCAAATTTTCTTTATCTCTATCTCGCCTTATCGGTTGAGTCTTGATTTTGATTATATTGGGCTGAACCTTGGGCTTTAGGGTATGTCCTCAACACTACTCCCCCCCTAGTCTATGCTCGTAGAACAGAGGGGATTGATAGAAGGTTCATCCCAATAATTCGTTACCATTTCCTTAAGCTCGGCACAAGTTCCATGTTTGATGCAATTCTCCTTCCAACGATATCATGTTCCTCTGTCAATGAAAAGTTCAAATTATATAACATAAACTCAAATCAGTCAAAAAAGACAATTTGAATATCATGTTTTTGCCCGCATTTTTTTAAATTTCTTGTCAATCAAAGTTTAGTTTCCATACACATATCAAAATCACAATCTCTAATGCTTGTCCTAATGGGTTGGGATCCAAAACAAATACTTGCCCTATGGGTCGGCATCCAAACAAATACTTGCCCTAAAGTGTCGAAATCTAAAGTATTACTTGCCCTAGCGATTGGGATCCAAAGCAAACTTGTCCTAACTGTTCGGGATTCGAAGTAAGTGTTTGACCTAACCAATTGGGATCCGAAGTAAATGCTCGCCCTTACCGATCGAGATCCGAAACATAACAAGTCTTATTTTATTTACATTTTTATTTACATTCAATTATTTCATGACAAATTCGAGGAAAAAGAAATATTTCAACACTACTTATTACTCATGAAATGTTCGAGCCTAACAGCTCTTACCTAAATTATCTAATCAAGGAAAATAATCAACTTATTCTGAAAAACGTAATTTTAAATTGATAATGAAAGAAAACTTATCTAATATTGGCTTGCTCTCATGAATAGTTTCACATTTCTTGCTCGGGATGTAATAGAGACAAGATTCTTCTCATATTTTATTTCCAATTTGTTCAGAGTGATTCCATAACCTCTAACAACTTTCTGTCGTCTTTCTCTAATCGGCTCTTCTTTTTTATTCGATCCTGAGAAAATTCATAAAGGAAAATGTAAGAAATATTTTATTCAATAATGACCGAGAAACCTCCTAAAATTACATAAATGAGAGATCCATCTCTCTCATATCGGGCTAAAAAAGTCTATAATGTTAAAAACCTATCTCACTGACAAAGCAATTCTAAATCAAACAACGAAGACAAATCGTTGAATAAGAAAATATAATAAACCACAAACTAATATTGAAACTTGGTATTCTATTGGGAACTGAACACTACAACAATAGAATGCTTGTGCCTACTGAACATAAATTTTAGCACAGAACACATTATTGTCTTTACACCACACATGCTATTCCGCATTGATAATATCTATAACTTGTTGCTTTAGCATTTAAATATTGTTGTTTATTTATAGATCATTCATCGATAGTAATTTATCACAACAGTCTAATTGGCCAAATACGTTAGCTCCCTAAATGAGCAAAGATTTCTCCCCGACCAACAAGAGTGATTCAATCATAAAAAATATAATTAAGATTTGAAAGATAAAATGCATGATTAAAATCAAAGAGTGTGAACTTATCTCGCTGGTTTACTGATCCTTCGTTTAATCGTCAGCATAAACTTGAGCAACTTCTATCATTAGCTACCAATAGTCTTTGCGGCTGTGCAATTTGTCGACATTGGTATTGCCGTTCCAGAACTAGATTTCAATATCTCCGGAGCCAAAGCCAGTTCTCGCTATGAAGGTTCATCCTCCTTTTCCATCCATAGCCACAATAATTTACACCTCCATGGACAGCATACAGCTTCATGGCAATGACATCTTGTTGCAGTGTTCTGTTTTGCGCATTCCTTGGTTGTATATCTCTCACCCCTAAGTACTCCTCGGAAGCGTAACTTGTTCGGTGGCAGTAATCTCCTCAATACGGTTGAATTAGATAAGAGGTTGAGGGGCATTAGGATGTAGAACAACGAAGCGGAAGAATGATGTTGAGGCAATTGAATTCAGCGAGAAGCGGAAGAACGATGTTGAGGCAATTGAATTCAGCGAGAAGTCGATCGCTGGAAAAACTCGAACTCGAACTACATATTACATAAAAAACTAATTAAACAATAATTTAGCTTTCCTCCGTGTTGCCGCATGTGGACTGCTTTAAATATTGAAACTATATCAGTCATGCAAAGACAATCTCGAATCAATTTAGGCATTCTTCTAGAAACACCATTTAAGTTTGTATCTCAAGTCATGTCATGCTTAATTCTAAAATCATCTAATATCTGTGTTATGGATCTAATTATCATTATTATCTCATGATTCAAACATGCCGTCAACAATATGAAATTAAAATCACTTATTTTTCAATTTAACTTGCTACATTGGAGGAGCGCGCTCGCATGATTGATACCACCTCTTGCGTATTGAACATTACAGAGTAAAGATGACTGAAAATTCACCATCTTGGAGCGCTCTAGTCTGGACTTATTAATGTGTTGTCAATTGCACATCACAACTCAAAGTATGGTAGCAAACAGTTCAGATATTTTGTCGAACAAGTGATGGTCGTCGAATATGTGATGGAATGATTTGAGGGCTGCTTTGATATGAAGGAGTACTCCAACTCGTACAAGTTGGTCATGGACATGCCCCGGGTGATGCTTTGTGTGGAGGCCATAAGAACGCGCGATTATATTGATCATAATTGGGTGAATTCCGAGTTTGTTCACCGTCTTCTCTGATTGCGACTTTGATGAAGAGGTTTTTGGTATCAACACGTTATGAGCAAGCATGGACACGCAAAACTTTTAGTATTGTTTTGCATCTTTTCTGCTCGTCGATTTCACCGATAACAACACAAGCTTTTTGTGTCCTTTCCCACAGATGGCGCAATGTTGCGTTCTAGCCCAAACCCTTAATGATTAATCCTCCTTCCTCAAGGATCTTACCGAAGTAAGCCAGAGTTTAGGAGAGATCATTAAAAAGTAGAATTTTCCAATTCCCTAATTTAGTCTAAGGTCAATCGTTTTTTACTTTCTTTTTTCTTTTATTTTCCTATTTAATAAGTTTGAATCGCGAACATTCCATTTTTCTTTTTTCTTTTTGTTCTTGTTTTCATTGTCAAGTTTTATGTTGATCAAATTAGGTCGAATTATTAAAATATAATTTTTTTTTCTTAATGGGAATTGTTTTAGGAACTCACACATGCCTAATACATATAATATCTTGTGTAATATTTAGTGTACATGGATAATTCTATTATTTATATTATTGTTACATAAGTCATATTTATTCAAAAACTTATTTTAAAAAATATATATCAATTAAAAAATAAAAAAATTTAATTTCAATATAGATAACTACATATTAAATAAAAATAAAACATTAATTATATACATACATTGCAAATTAAAAAAATTGCACCTGATATATATGCATGTAAATTAGAACAAACAAAAATAAAATTTAATAAATAACATAATAAACCACAACACCACCCTTATGTATCCGAGTCTTGTGAGTTAAGACACGGAACACACAATTGGGCAAATTCTAAATTATAAGTGAGATTCTATTTCTTCGAGAAGATCACACGTCAAGAGGACATTAATAAACTTCAATTTCCTTATTTTCTGGAACTCCACGGGAGCACCCAACACTACAACTACAAAATCTTTTTAATCTTCTTTTCGAATCACGCACTAGTTAGATGAGTTTGGGGTTATAATTTTAATTCCAATGCTTCCAATTTTGATTGGACTTCACCCACCATGCACAGAGAATCGTTTCCAGTGGAGCAATTGTAGACATGATTTAGTAGCTAATTTTAAATTTTAGTTTAGATTCGAAATTAAATTTTCAGGTATCGTGACATATTAAGGGATAATTCCTCAAAATTCCGCAATTGTAAATTAAAATTTCTTTTCACTCCCCAATTTTGAAAAAATTTATGTTCCCTCCCCAAGTCAAAAATAAATTCATTTCACTCCGCAAAAACAGTAAATGTTGTATCAGAATTCAGGAATTTACGTACTCAGAACCCAAAATGTTGTATTTCACTGTTTATACAACATTTTGGGATCTGAATACGTCATTTTGGGATCTGAGTACGTAAATTCCTGAATTCTGATACAACATTTACTATTTTTGAGGAGTGAAAAGGAATTTTGTTTTCACTTGGGGAGTGAACATGAACTTTTTCAAAACTGGGGAGTGAAAAGGAATTTTAGTTTACACTTGGAGAATTTTGAGGAATTAAGCCTAAATTAAAATATTTCATAATAATTTTTTGAAAAGAGAGTTTAACATATCCTAAATCGATAATGCCTGTTGTTCAAATGAGTGTTGCATCTAAAACAATCTATTAAATTGCACCATTCATAAAATCCATGTGAGTTATATGTTCTTGGCAGAATATAAAAATTGTGGCACAACATGACACAAAAATATTTTTGTTGAATAGAAATCACAATATTAATAACATGTAAGAAAATTAAGACCAAAATTCTAAATAAATACTTATAATATGTTTACTCTTTTAGGAAAAAAATCTACAATGTAATGTAATAAACTTTAATTCACGGAAAATACACAATTTTTTTACCTTCAAAATTTTCTTATTTTCTAAAAAATTATATAACCTATCAACACAATAATTTAATAACATTATTTTAACGTTGTAATTATTGAAAACAAAATCATCTTTCCAAAAATATAAAGATTTATGGAAAAAGGGGTAATTATTTAAAAGTACCAAATAAGGTAAAAACATTTCCTAAACCCCCTACTTTGAAAAATGTATGTTTTAAGTTACCAATGTGGAACTTATTTTTTCTAAACCCCCCATAGCCCTGAAAAGTCTGTTTTGCCCCTTTTTTTTTCCTTTTTTTGCCTTCCCCCCCTCCATCGCTGAATAGATTCATTCCCAATTTGGGTAAGCCTGCAACCTCATTTTCATCTGTCGGCAACGAGAGCTAATGGCGGGCAGGATAAAGAAGGCCGCGGCAACGGCAACAAAGACAGCCGGAGATAGACAGTCGGACATCGATAAGCGGAGGCAACGAGCATCGATTTAGTCAATTTAGTCCGTTTGCCCTATTTCCAGTGCTGCTCTAAGGTATTCTCCGCGTATGAATGTTAATTGAATGAATTCCCGGCGTTTAATTGAATGTTTATTATGTCAATTAGATAGTATATTTCAATTAGACAGTATATTACATTGAAAATTTATATTGTATGAAATTGCTGATCCTGTTGAAACTGAGATTTCAAATTGGTAAGATCGAAGATGGCGTTGGCCATTAATGTTGCTCAAGAGAAGAAAATGCTAGGAAGTTGTTGGTTTAACGGCGAAATTACGGTATTTCCGATTGGGAGGAGCGCGT
>JBBMKE010000003.1:12904792-12922791 GCA_037834125.1 Lippia alba
ATATCAGCCATGAAGCGCCGCGGAGGGGGTCGACGACTGAACATCGCAGCTGTTGTGATATCATTTATATTATTTGCTTAATTGCCATCTTCGCAATCGCAATCATGGTGGTGTTGATTTTTTCTGCTTTAGCAATCATATCACCCGGCCAGAATCACGCCCCAGATTTTCAGGTCGAATCTGTATCCGCTTCCGTTGAGGAATTGAAGTGGGTAATTGGCATCTCCATCAAGAACCCTAATTCAATATCAACGATTCACTATGACGAACAAATCGATGTTTCACTTGAAGTTGCAACAACCCAGGAGTCTATCGGAGCATCGATTATTCCACCCTTCAAACAAGGACCCTCCAAAACTACTATGTTCAACTCAACTATGATTGCGACTAATGTGATATGGCCCGAATACAACGCCAATGACTTCGACTTGGATAGAATATTCAAGGTGACAATTAAGCTTCGGAGCACGTATTACCGTACTGCACCTTTACTATTTCTTCATAAGCCTTATCCGAACCTGATTTTTGCGTGTAAGGATGTCAATGTTTTATTTTCACCAAATGCAACGAATGGGGTTTTGTATGGAAATCCTCCTCATTGTAGACTGTAGTTAAGTTGAAGAAAAAAGTTATCTGACTCCCCGATATGATGAGGACGAATCATGAAGGAGCCAAGCAAGTGAAAAACTTGGGAGAATGAATCTTTGGGTTCGAAAAAACCCCAGAATATTTATACATTTGTCAGTTATAATTAGTTTAATTTTGGTTACCGTCTAGTAGGTTTTAGTTTATACATTTGTCGTTATAATTAGTGGTTTAGTTAGTTTAATTTCCCGTCTAGTAGGTTTTAGTTTGTTTAACTTCCGGTCGGATTTTGGTTCAGAAGATACTCTTGATTGTCATTAGACTACGTACTCTTTTTGTGTGCTTTTTCTTTTTAAATATATTTTTCTCTTTTGGTTATAGATTTGTATAAATTGATGGAATTTTAGAAACCATATTATTGCTTTCCTTGCTAGTTACTACATTATCTTTTAGCTATCTCGAGATTATCAATTTATTTTTGTTCGACTTTTAAATTTACTCAAGGTTGAAATAAATCGTTCAGATTATCCTTTCATGGATATTGGGTTGGGTGAAGATATATACCAAAAAGTGTAGGAAGGATTAACCAATTAATCTCATTGACCAATTCTATTCAATTTTTAATTAATCTCATTCTAGCTAAGTCTATTCACAAGTTCTTAAATTATATTTCACATAAATTATCTTTTTATATCAAACACTTCCTAATAATTGAACTAAACCAGACCTAGCTTTCATTATAACACAACTTAGAGAAGAAATTCCTTACATTAAATTGCTAAAACAATGCAAACTAAATTAATAGTTACTTTCCAGTGTATGAGTGTAGTAATCAAAAAAAGATGGAGGAGGGGAGGGAAAGTAAGAAATATCAGGATATTTTTTCTCTTGAAAAAATGAAACCTCCACCAGAAGACGACATGGTCGGTCTAAGCCGAAATTAATAAACTGAGCAAATTTTCAATTCAGATTTCCAGCAATGGCTATTCTTTCCACTCTTCTCCTTTCATCATCACACAAATTGACCAATCTTGTTTATAATAAATCCACACACTTAACCTCTTCATTATTTTAATTTCCAATCAAATTAAATATTCATTTTAATTCACCGCCGTAATTTAACCAACCTCGTCAAATTTTCAATTCATTCGTATCAAATCACGACGAGGAGGGGAGGGTTACTAGACAAAAAAATATGAAGAAGAAGAAGATGACAACAGCTTTGACGAAGCCGTTATGCTCTTTAACCAAAGGGATTACTACAAATGTCATGATGTTCTTGAAGATCTTGCCCGAACTCTTGTGCATGGAATCCTGCAGTCTCTTCAACCAAGTATGTTGCTTTTAAATTCATATGCATTAATTCACTGGTAGTGAAGTGTGGCAATTATGTCTTTTTAATGTATACGAATGAAGTTTGTGAAGAAAAACGCGAACTAAAACAAGAATTTGATATCGAAAACCTACTTCCCCACCAACATGTCATTATATATGATGAAAAAACACGAACGTAGAGATATAGAGGCGACATAATGTAAAAACAACCACATTATTTCAAGGCATGATTTTTTTCTTAATTTATCATGAGATGTATGCCACACAATGTAATACAAAAAAAGTACAAATTTTATTCCTATATTTGCATAATTACTTTGAAATTTGACGATGAAATATACTACAAAATATAACTGCATTCGTAACAGTACATGAATTTGTTTCTTGTATATATCCATTAATATTTCCTGACTGTTTAATCTACCAGTGTTTTTGGTATTTTACTAATAAAATTTAATCGGACGTACGCTAATGTTGGAATCATTGGACATTCTTTGGTGAACAGAGTTTTCTGTATTTCTTTTAATCTTTCAGTATATGGAATTTGTCGGTGAAATCTGAATAGTAGAATGGCAGAATGCCAAGAGGAAATATAGGGAAAATTATATTGGTGGAAACCGTAGTATGGGCAATTTATCCTAAGTAGCACTATTGACATTGCCACACTTCTATAGATATTATTTTATCATATGACATTATATTATGCCTGATATTTATATTCAATACCATATTAAATATTATTGACGTGATAAGTTTAATAAAATTAAAGTAATTATGGATGTATCCCTATCGTTTTATGTCTTAATATTCGTATTCATGAACCTTAGGTTATGTGATACTCCTCTCGCATATCAGCAATATTATGTAAGGAAAAAGATTATGTGTATAAGAAAAAGGTTTTGTACATAAATTAATAGTATTTTTACATTTATATTTCATGTGAGATCGAATAATTATAACTCGTACCTCTTTATTTGAAAATATTACACAACCTATCCTTCCAAATTTAAAAAAATTACATATGAACCCATTTCAGTTGGATTTTTTGCAAAATCATTTTTGAATTGACTATACCTCATCACTAATTAGTTATTCACTGCTAATTGAGGGAGGAAAAAAAAAGTGATCATCACGATTATCAATTTACAAACAAATCATGTGTTGATCTTACAAAAAAACTTTATAAATTACTTATCTATCACTTGAGAATGGTGTGTGGGTTATTGTGAAAATCTAATTAGTGGTGAAATATATCATAGATTCAAGAAAAATTTCATGAAAAATTCTATCTGCATGAGTTCATTTATAATTTTTCAAGCTTGTAAGGAGGTTGTACAATATTTACATCTAATAGAATACGAGTTATAATTAATCAATTTTGCAGTGCGTGCAAATATAAACAATCCATACTTTAAATAATTCAAGTTAAATGTTAAATATATATTTATTTTGAACAAATAATTTAGGTCCAATTTTAAGTTTTATAGCCTTCAAAAAATTGTTCAATCCATTCTGTCAAATAATGCAATATGTGGAAAATTGTTCAATCCATTCTGTCAAATAATCCATCCTGTCACCAATTTGAACCCGTCCTCCATCGGGGGAGGGTTGGCTTTCGTTATTACGCCAAACGATGAGTTTTTCAGCGACGCCGGTAGATTTTTGAAAGTCACGAGCGCAAACTGCACCCCGAACGACGTCTTTGCTGTGGAGTTTGACGACACTCTAGCTAATGGAGGTTGAGTTCAGGGACATCAACGGAAATCATAAAAGGTTTGGATCTGAACTCCATGGAGATCACGTAGGCTTCCCTCGCACCTGCAGCTGCCATTAACACCACCCCAGAGAAAAATAGTGGGAAATGACACAACCAGTTATGCAAAACGGCACCGGGGAGTTGTACTCGTCCGCGTACATTTTTCTTGGTGTTTTGTGCTCTTGCTTTCATTTGGGCTTTCAGCAATAAGTTCAAGACGAAGAAAAACTCAATCACTTTAGCTTCGGACGTGATCAAAATACCTAAAGAATTAAGCTACAAAGAGCTCAAAGTCGCCACAAAAGGATACGATTCCGGTCGCTTTGTCGGCTACGGGGCATTTGGAACGGTGTATAAAGGGTTTCTTTTTCTTTTTTTTCTTTTTTTTTGAAGTGGCAAAAAAATTGCAATGTGATTGCTAATGTATTATCAATTCTAGTATGTTATTGTCATGTTATTTCACTAAATTAAAAATTGAAAGATGAAACTTGCAAAATTTAAAATCATATCCCCAAATTACAAGTTATATCATTGAAAAAATGAATTGAACAATTTTTTCTATAGCCGTCAAATGAACTCACAGACTTTGGATGTGACGGTAAGTTATAACTTATAACTAGAGCACGACCGCTAAAACATTCATTTCTCTAACAGAAACAAGCCCCAAGTGCCCACATCCACTCTTACGCATGGCATTCTACGTTGCACATTACGTAATTGCGATAAATCTCATCTTCAATTTTTTTATCCTTGAGAGTTTTTCCCGTTGATTTTTTCTTTAAAAAAAAAGATCAAAAGGCCGTAGGGTGATTGCTGAGATTCCCACCTCATGTATACCAACCAAACTCATCCCCATTGAATTTAATCTCTTGAAGTATTAAAAATACAATATTAAATAAATAAGAATAAATAAAATTTTAGTTTTTCTTTTTTCAATGTATTACCATATAGTAACTTTTTTTTTTAATGTAACCACATTTTGTCTTAAGAGTTTGAGATAATCCCGTATAAAATCAAAGTTGAAGTTATCCCATATAAGATCAAAGTTGAAATTGATAAACATTGTATGATGTTTCTGTTATCCTTACAAAGAAGTCTAATCCTAATTAAACTCTATATCCTAATTAAGAAGTCGTTTATAGATGGACTATTTAATAAGTCATACAAAAATATTTACTGACTAGGGCGTATGAGCGTATGAGATAAAGTAAGACCTGAGTTTGAAAAGAATGGAGTATATTGCAACTTCTTAATTAAAGCAATATGTTAAATAATTGTATTAAATTTATCATTTTCATAATTTCATGTACTATATGGCACCAATACATTTGACCCGTCAATATGTTAAATAATTTTATTAAATTTATCATTTTCATAATTTCATGTACTATATGGCACGAATACATTTGACCCGTCAAAAAATCCACTGATTTTACACGTATATGAGCGTACACTTATTGTATAAGTTTTAAAATTAGTAGGTTTTCCAGATATTCAATATTAGTGAGTTTTCTAGATATTCTGATCAAATAATGCATGAAATTACCAACTTTTAAAAGTTATAAGATATCTTCATTTGCCTTAAACCTATCTTGAAAACCGTTATAGAATATCTCCTTGCGTCTTAAACCTATCTCCTTCCCAAAGTGCTTTTGTTCCGGGGGTTTAACCGGGGGCATAAAATTGCTTCTAAAACTATCTCCTTGCGCCTTAAATCTATCTTGAAACTGTTATATCCCCTTCCCAGAGTGCTTTTGTTCCGGGAAGGCTTATAACGGATAATGTTTTGTGTGCATTTGAGGTGAATCACTTTATTAAAAATAAGAGCCAGGGATCTAATGATTTTTTAGCTTTGAAATTGGATATGAGTAAAGCTTATGACAGAGTAGAATGACGGTTCTTGGAGCGTACTATGTTGAGGTTAGGTTTTCATAATGCTTTCGTGAGTTTGATCATGCGTTGTATCTCATTTGTGGATTATTCTTTTTCCCTTAATGGTGTGAGTTTTGGTAGTGTGTCTCCGGGTCGTGGTCTCAGGCAGGGAGACCTGTTATCTCCTTATTTGTTTCTTATTCGTGCAGAGGTTTTAAGCTGTCTTTTGCAGAAAGAAGCTAGAGTGCCTGGGGTTCGTATTTGTCAAGAAGCTCCCGAAATCTCACATTTGTTATTCGCTGATGATACGATGGTATTTAGCAAAGCCACGGATGAGGTAGTGGAGGGCATTTTGGAGGTTCTGAGTAATTATGGAGTGGTGTCGGGACAGTTGATAAACTGCGAGAAATCGACTGTAGTTTTTAGTCCAAATGTGGTGTTGGAGGATAGGAGGAAGTTGGCTGAGAGATTAGGAGTGAGGATAGTGGAGAAGCATGAGAAGTATTTGGGCCTTCCGGCAATGGTTGGAAAATAAAAAAAATAGGTTTTCGCAAATATTAGAGATAGGATTGGCAAAAGAATTCAAGGTTGGAGTGATAAGACAATATCGCAGGCGGGACGAGAGATTCTGATTAAAGCAGTCTTGCAAGCAATCTCGTTATATGCAATAAGCTGTTTTAAACTTCCCGAGGCTTTATTAAAGGAAATATAAATTTTGTTGGAGTGGCAATAATGGTGATAAGATTCATTGGATTAGTTGGGAAAAGATGTGTTTACCTAAAGAGGAGGTGGGGATGGGGTTCCGGAATCTGAAAGCTTTCAACTTAGCATTACTAGCCAAACAAGGATGGAGGCTTATTACCGAGCCAAAGAGTTTATTATCAAGACTTTTGAGGGCGAAGTATTTCAGAGGGCTTGATTTCTTTGAGGCTCCATTAGGGTCGAATCCTTCGCTCACTTGGCGTAGCATTTGGGCAGCTAGATACATCTTGGAAGAAGGAATGATGTGGCGAGTCGGGAATGGGGCATGCATTAATATATGGAATGATAAGTGGCTGCCTAGACCGATAAGTTTTAAACCAATATTGAGGGGGAAAGGTGGAGATGGGGTGACTTATGCTAAACAGTTGATAATAACAGAAGAAAGTACATGGGATGAAGCTCTTGTACGAAGTGTGTTTGTGGAAACGGATGCGGAGGTAGTTTTATCCATCCCGATAGGAAGAGGTAATATGCGAGACAAACGTATTTGGCATTACAATAAGAACGGGAGGTTCTCGGAAAAAGTACGTATCAACTAGCACTACAAATTCATCATCGTGAAAATGGGAGGGTGGCGAGCTCTAGTACAAGGAACTGGAAAATGATTTGGGATAGGAAGGTGGCGCCAAAAATTCGTGTTTTTATATGGAGATTATGCAAAGGGACAAGGAACTGGAAAATGATTTGGGATAGGAAGGTGGCGCCAAAAATTCATGTTTTTATGTGGAGATTATGCAAAGGGGCATTGGCGGCTGGAGTGGCATTACGGAAACATAGGTGTGCTACGGAAGTGATTTGCCCGTGGTGTGAAGATAATGAGGAATCGTTGGAGCATATGTTTGTGGGCTGTAATATGGCGGGACTGTTTTGGGCATGCGTGGGCCTACCTTGGGGAGTGATTGCACATTGGCGTGGAGATGGTGAAGGTTGGGTGCGAGGGGTGTTGAATGAGTTGAATGGGGAGGATGGTGATAAGTTTGTGGTCGCAGCGTGGGCATTATGGAAAAATCGGAACAACGACTGGGCGGGTAATGGTAGTTTACAAGCTTTGGAATTATCTACCTATGCTAGCAACTACTTTATCGAAGGAAGGTGTGGAAGGGAAGCTGCTGCCATAGCCGAAATTCCTCGGCAGCCGGAAAGGTGGAAAACTCCTCCAGTAGGCACAGTAAAAGTAAACTCTGATGCAACAATATTTGGGGAAGATAGAGAGCTGGGCTTGGGAGCTGTGTTGAGAGATAATACTGGAAGTTGTTTGGGATGGAGCAGCGTGAGGAAGAAGGGAGATTTGACACCTGAAATTGTAGAAGCAATGGCAATGGTGGAGGCGGCAAGGCTGGTAAAGTTCAGAGGCTTTAATTCTGTTATAATGGAAGGAGATTGCTTGAACTTAATCAGGAAACTACAAGAAGAAGCGGAAGATTGGTCTCCAACGGGTCCGTTACTACAAGAAATCCGAGATGAGTTGATAGGAATTCCGTCGGTATCTTTTGAGTTCGTACGTAGAGATGGAAACAAAGTGGCTCATTCTCGAGCTCGTTTAGGTTTGAATTCTCAAGGGGACTTTGAACTCCCTGAAGCTTTGTTGGAATTTCTGGCATAAGATTTAGATTCTTTGTAATTTTCTTCTGTTTCCTTTCAAAAAAAAAGTTATAAGATGGATTTTTTACCCAAAGTTTTTTGGTACCAAAATTATAAATTAAGTTAAATTAGGATACCAAAAATACAATTTCCTCCTTTAATCATTCTAGAATCTTGAACCCTTGCACATATTTCTCGACTCGAGTCTCTCTATATATGTAGCATTACATAATATAGAGATGTATAAAATAGTGATTTTCCTCTCGTTAAACCCCCTTACTCAATCCTCATTCTATTTTCTCCTCCGCCGCAGATATCTGAAGTATGTATAATTCATCAGCATCTAATAGTCGTAAAGAATCTGCACTTTGCACACGACGTTGTTGCTTCTTATGTATTCCAATCATTGTTATTGCAATCATTGTGCTGACTGTGACATCACAACTACAGGCAATCAACCCCAATTTCCGTGTCGAATCCATATCCGCGTCCCTTGAGGAATTAAAGTGGGTGATTGGCTTCCCCATTAAAAGCCCTAATTCAATCTCAACCATTCACTATTACAAACAAATTGATGTCTCATTCGTAGATACAGCGATGAAGAAGTATATCGGAGCATGGATTATTCCGCCCTTCAAACAAAGCCCGTCCAAAGTGACTCGGTTCAATACAACAATGATCGCGGTTAATGCGCCGATTGGATTCAGGCCCGACCCAAATAGCATATCCATGGTAACAATCAGGTTTCGAACCCCCATTCGCTATACTAGTTTTCCATTGGTCAACTCTTTTACGTGTGAGAATGTTAATATAGTGTTTTCACCGAATGGGACGAAAAGGATTTTGTTCGGAAATCCTCATTTTTTGGATGATATATTTGGGTGATATACTTTGGTTATCATTGGCAGGAGAAATTTTACCCTCTTAGCTCTACTTATGAAAATAAATTATAAAAAATAATAAAAAAATACTTTGGTTATAGCTTGATTTGTGTTAATTGATGAAATTTTAGAAACCATGTTATTGTTTTTATTAATGTCACTAAATCATTAATTGATTCTTAAGTTGCTAAGGTTGCAAATAAATCTAAATCATTAATTGATTCTTATTTGACTTTTAATTTGCTATGGTTGCAAATAAATCGATCAACTTATCCTTTCATAGATACTCTCATACTAGATAATCACCAATTAACTATAGTATTCTCCTGCACCATAAAGATCAGAACTAATTCAGGCACAAAGTAATAAGTTAACTATTCACGTTACCTCGTTCTATTGTAACACCAACAATTATTACCTCCGGCCTTATTCATATTAACTGGAATGCACATCCTTATTTGTGCCTTAAACTTGGAATTCCCCATTTTTGGATGTGAATCATCCCCTGAAGTTCTTCGGTTCAACGATCCTGGTGGATAAGTCCATTCATGCTGCTGAGCTGCGCCTCGAGAGGCCAGAAAATCTGCAACCGAGTTCCCTTCTCTGTAAATATGCGAAGTCTTTACATTCATAAATTTAAAGAGCTTACTAGCTTATATGATAATGGCGTTATGAATTTTCACGTTTGGTGATTTTCGTCTCTTGAGCAAACCAATCACCACCCCATGAGCATCCGTCTCCAGCCATAGGTGCTCCGAACTCCGAAGTGATCTTCATCTCAGCAACAATCGCTTGCACTTCAGCCTCATGTTAGTTGCTTGTCCTATGCCGTAACTGAATGCGCGGATCACAGTTCCTTGGCATATAAATTAATTATATATTTTTAAGTTTTAAATTTATTAGGATTTTTTTTTTTTTTGGGTAGAAAACAGAAGAGAAGAAAAAATGCTTCAAACGAGAGACCACGGTGGAGCATCCCAAATCTTGCACTTCGTCTCAATAGTATGCCCCAACTTAGCAAGACGATCAGCAGTATCTTGATATCCCAAGGCTAGCCGACGACAATCTACTATGATGTTTCTCCAAGGATGATCTTCAATGTCGTCAATTGTCAAATTCAAAACTATAGCTGAATCGACCCCAACTTCAGTCTTGTGAACTCATCTCTCCCACACTAATTCAAGCCCCTTGCGCAAGCCAAGTAGTTCCGCTAGGTTGATAGATATGCAGCCCAGTTCATAGCATATACAATAATCCATTCACCATTGGAGTTCCTGATCAAACGCCTCGCAGCTCCATGTTGAGTATGTTCAAAGAAACTTCCATCCGAATTTAACTTGAACCATCCCGAGGCCGGAGCTTGCCATGCCATATTCTCCCTTAATCTCGCTTTATTAATTGAACGAGTCTCAAGAGCTCTCTGCATGTCCGCTGCAAAACTCTTAATGTTGTTGAGTAAAATATTGCGAGGTACAATAACCTGCTGATACTCGAAACTGTTTCGCGATTTCCATAAGTTCCACACTACAGCAAGCACCATCAGCCACCAAGGTATGTTGGACTCCAGCTTGTGTTGGAAGTTCTCCTGGAGCAACTTTTCGAGCCAATCCACTTGCTGCAGATCCATAATCTTCATGTAAGTGGCTTGGTCGACGTAAAGCTCCCAAACACTTGCTGAGAATCTGCAATTCTTTAATAGATGCGTCATCGCATCTTCCCGAGCATTTTGGCATCTTGAACAAAGTTCCGAAACTCCAAATTTCCTTTCAACCTTTAAGGCATTCCCTTTCTGTATGATAATATTAAGGGTTAATTACATTCACACCCATGTAAGTATAAGAAATTACAATCGGTGACTCTCTTAGTCAAAATATTACACATATACCCATTGAGGAGTTTTAAAATTACACTTAACCTCCAATATTGAAATTTTTTCGTCAAATAATTAATAGAATATGTCAAAAATTTACAAATTACCCGTTACGCTCCCCATTTATCATATTAAAATAATAAAAAAAGAAAAATACAAAATCAGAGTACCAACTGACCCCAATTAGCATTTTAAGGATATTTATAGCAGGTTTAGGTCCACAATATGATATAGTTTCATTAGTATTATTCAAAAAAAAAGAGAAAAATACAAAATCAGAGTACCAACTGACCCCAATTAGCATTTTAAGGATATTTATTATTCGGGCGAAAAAAAGCCAGTAATTATAAAAGTGTGTCAAATCTGGAAAAAAACTCGCCGAAATGGGATGACATGTCTCTCAACCCTTAACACATGAAAATGACGCGTAATTGAGACCTCGAAATGGGGAACTCGCATAATGAGGAGCTCGACACTTAGAAATATTTTTGGCAATATATATATATGAATTTGTGTATTTGTTATATATGACTTTTTTCATTATAAATTTCTATAAAAATAATTACATTTATATTTTATATATATAAATGAATTTTTTTATTTTTTATATGAATCTTTTTATTATAAATTTCTATAAAAATAATTACATGTATATTTTATATTATCTTATCTTTTGCCAATTTCGTCCACAGTCAATTATCCATCAATTACAAATATAATTAATTCCAGTTTACTCCTTATAAAATATTTTATTCTCACTTAAATCTCTAAAAATTTAATATATTAATTATTTTACATTTAAAACAAAAATATATTATTCCCATCCCGCCTCCACCGCCGTATGTAGGCTATCCCGTTGCAGCAATATTATTTTGGGATAATTACTAACTCCCGAAGTATAGCAAAAATATACATATTACTCCTTAGGGTTTGAGAAATTAAGAATAGTTTCCTAAAGTTTATATTATCTCTCACAAATTGTCTCAACCGTTAATTACAGTGTTAAATCAGCAAAAATTGTTTTCAAAATTTTCAATTGTATTATTTTCAAAATTTTCAATTGTATCTTTAGGGGGTATGTTGAAATAATACTGAAAATATTATGATATATTTATAATATTGGTTAAATTTGTATTTATTAATTTGGAATTTTATAATTTAATATAATACTTATATTTTATATATAGGTATAAATCGAAATAGATATTTCATGCGCATTTATTCCTATTTGGTATAATACACTCATAAAATAAATCTTTTAAATTAAATTGCTAAATTAAATGTAAATCAAAATTCTGTTTATGGGGTTAGATATTAGAAGTTACTTTTCAAGTGGGTACAAGTGTAACAATCAAAATATGGAGGGGAGGAAAAGTCAGAAATTTCAGGATATTTTCTCCCGTAAAATGAAGCCTCCACCACAAGACATGATCCATATTCCATCCGTCCCTCCAATGAAGCCAAATAAAGCAAAAACAGAGAAATTTTTCTATTCAGATTTCCAGGGAAAAAACAGCCATTACCAATGGCTACTCTTTCCACTTTTCTCCTTCCATCATCAAGAAAATTGACCAATCTTGTTCATAATAAATCCACACACTCAACTTCTCCATTGTTTTCCAATCAAAGAATCCATTTTCGTCGCTCTAATTTAACCAACCCTGTCAAATTTTCAGTACATTCATATCGAACTACCACGAGGAGAAGAGGGATAGCGGACGAAGAAGATGACGAAGATGAGGAGAGTTGCAGCTTCGACGAAGCTGTTTCGCTCTTTAACCAAAGGGATTACTACAAATGTCATGATGTTCTTGAAGCCTTATGGATTAGGTCTGAAGATCCTGCAAGAACTCTTGTGCATGGAATCCTGCAGTGTGCTGTTGGCTTCCATCATCTCTTCAACCAAGTATGTTGCTGGCAAATTCGTATTCATTAATTTTCCGATACTTAGGGGCAATTATGTCTTTTTAGTGTATACCAAATGAAGTTTGTGAAGAAAAACCAGAAATGGAACCAAAATTTGATATCCCGAAGAAAAATCAAAATCTTATAAAACGGGTAATTACATCGGTACACCTTAGCTTTGGTCTAATTATACAATCTTTCATACCCTACGTTGGGTCTGATTACATAAATTTTTTCTATAGTACTTAAGGTATAGCCAACCTATTGTTATATTAGGGATTTAAAACCAGATAGTGATGAGTAAGTGCTACAGAAAAATAGTATATCCTTACAAAATTAAAGATTATATCGTCAAAACTTATCTATCCAAATAAAATATAAATCTTTTTAGGGTGAGAAGTTCTTGTAATTTCTCAAATCTTACTGGAAGCTTATGTATTAATTACCCAAATGTGAAGAGGATTTTAGTGTAATTATTATCCTTTTATGAAGTATTATGGATTCTTGAAATTTTAACCAAAAACAATTATTCTTGTAAATGAGATGATTTATGTGTAGGTTCTGTTTTTGTTGGGCAGAATCACAAGGGAGCAATGATGGAATTGGGAGAAGGGCTTTGCAAGTTGAGAAAAATGAACTTTGAGAGCGGTCCACTTCATCAATTTGAGAGAGAGATCTCTGCAGCCTTGGAATTCATTTACCAAACTCAATTAGAGTTGGCAGCTTGTGAGTTTCTACTCTGAAAAATTCTAATTCACCCCCGAATCCAACTAATTATAATAAATATATTACACTTGCTATTTGTCTGGGCATGTCTTACCCTACTTACACTTATCTCCCCCTAAGTTTGCATAATTACAAATTCCACCCTCAACTTGCAGCTTTTATCATTTTCAGTTATTTTTAATTGGACACTTTTTTCATGAATTTTGTGGTGAACATGAAGGCAACGATGAAGTATGTGTGGCAATGGACCAAACAGAGAGATCTTACCAACTTCTAGGAGGCTATGCAGCAGGACAACAGCTCTATCATCTTGAGCTTGATAGAACCTGGAATGCTTATATTGTTTTCTGCCCGGAAAAGTACAGCGCCACCGGCGCGGAGCCACCGAGTATCAAGATCCCTGTACTTAAGGCATCTGAAAAACATATAATGGAATTGGAATATTTCTAGTTCTCTCTCTCTTCCAAGGCAAATGTATAGATGATAAAGAAACACAGAAATGAAAACAGTACAGAATTTTTCTATTCAGTTTCGAATTAAGTTAAAGAATATCGGCGAATGTTGTGAGAACACAGGCAACAGATATCTGATATGAAATGGCAAAAAGATCAACTAATAAGGAGTGGTACAAAAAAGATGCCCTTCTTGAAGGTTAGCTGATCTTATGCAATCGGAGAATGTGTTCCTGTTGTTATGGCCCCGTCTCCATGACTTTGGGCGTCCATTAACCTGAAGAAATAGAATGATAATAGGGAGTTTACAGAAAAGGTAAAGGGAAAAAGAAGAAAATTCTAATGTCATGATGTAGAGAAGGGAATTGCGCGAATGGAAATTATAAAAAGCAGTGAGACTGAACCGACAAGAATGCTGTAAATTAATTTAGAAAATTTGCAGGTAGGCTATAGATTTAATCAATAAGAGAGCTAAGGAAAACTATGCATCCTATGGAATCATGGATTACCTCAGATGCGATCTAATAAGGATGTAGTGAGACATTCATGATACATAGATGGGAGCTGCTCTCGTTGATCGACGTCGGAAATACATAAACTGAAGAAGTATCTGAACAATCTGTCAAGGATGTACACAGAGTCTGAAACGATAATGGAAATTATAATTATCACAGAAACATGTTTTGGATCTGAGATGGGATTTTAATAACCAAAACAATGTAAAAGAACGAGTTCCTCTTCATGCATATGTGTGAGTGTATATATATATATAATCATTAACATGGGGAAAGTAAGAAGATATATTGGCATTAAGGATACAAAACAATCAAGAATCACACATCCCACAGCATCCACCAGCCATGGAATATTTACTTTTACGTTTGACCATTCTAAGCTGTTAACGAGGATGCTGCAAAACAAAAAAAAAAAGTGAAGAATAAATTGCGAGAGAAACTGTTTTGATGAATACATAGATTACTCCACTTTGCTAAGAGCAAGATGAAGAAAGGTATTATCAACTTAAAAATACAATTGAATTTAGGCACAATTGAAAACAAGCTCACCTTGCCACATAGGTAGTATTGCCAATAATAGCGAGAATAAACATTAGTGGATTAAGCCCCTGCACATGATCCATGGTAGAAAAGGTTAACAAGATATCAGATAGTTTTTTATGATTGTCTTTTCTAAAATGAAGGAAGGAAAATGGTACATACCTCTGCATTTCCCCTTTTCATCTACAGAAAAAATACAAAATATAGAAAAGATAACAAGTTAGGCGTCTTGTTCAACACTCGTATAAAAGGAGCCAATAAACTATAGCAAAGTTCTGACCGTTTCATGAATAATATAAGAAATTCACTTGAGATATAATAATGAAAATTCACATATGATAATTACATTTTCATGAATTTGAGGAAGACGGCCACCCAAGTAAATAACTGCCATTCCCCAACCAAGGTACGATCCAAACCCACTTCCCTCAGAAGCCGAAGTTCCTTGTGTCGTATCATTAGTTGCCTGAAAATTTCAATGATTACAGAAGTGAATTCCTAAACCAACTTCAGTTCACAGTTATTGTACATTAGAGCAAATGTAGAGATGCAGTGGTAGTACAAGAATCTAATGGAGCACATACACATTCTGCCCCCCTACAGATATTTTTCCTTTAACAGACAGACACAAGGATTTAATAACATGAAAAATATAAAGGATTAGAAAGCATGTAAAAACACATACAAACTCACAAAGAAATAAAAGATACACAGACCTTTGCCTCTAAAAGTTCTCTTCCCACTTGCAAAACCATGCCTCTTTTCGGATTTCTGAAAATCATGTCATTCTCGTGGGTTTGAAGTAATTGGTGATTACATGTGCCAAGGAAAAATACCATAAAAAAAACCTGAAGTATAAGAATGTCAATATACCAGATCAGTATTGTGCATTACGATGGTGCTCTGATTACCTTAAACTTTACAATTTCACTATAAGATGCTTACCACACACAGCATGGTTTTGATTTTGGGAGGAGGAGCGGGTACAGAGCTGCATTCCTCAAGCAATGGTTGTGTGGAGCAATGGTGTTCAATATCTGATGTAGGAGTCCTTGGAGCAGGGTAGGATCCTACCGGAGGTGTATGACTCATTGATAGAGATCTTGCTGACCTAAAAATTTTTCAAGAGAGATATTATTCCTTTCATAAATAAATGTGATCAAAATTTGCAATTTTTAAAACATATCACATCTAAAAACTGATTTGCTATGATGAACAATTATTTTCTTCATGCAAGTGTTTGACAGATGTTGCAAGCACAGGAAAGTTTACAGCTTAACCAATTCAATACACTAAAGGTAGTATAATATCCAGTTAAGTTTCAACGTGAGGGGTTGCTGACATGAAAAACATATCTTCAGAAGTACTAGCAGAACTGGATGGAAAAGAAATCGGTGAGCTTGGAGAATCTCCTCCCAATCTCTCTATAATGGAGGCTTTTTCAACATCAACACTATAAGCGAGCTTGCTACTCTTCTCACCATGCCCAGCTCCCATTGCCTAGCAAAAGATTATAGAAAGCATATAAATATAAGATTTTCACACGTAATACCCTTTGTTTGTAGCAGTCTGTTTTAAACATGTTAATTTGCTGGAAATTTCTTAACACTAACTATAATCAACCACATTTTCATTAGGGAATGCAGCAATATATGAGCTAATATGCGGAAATTGTTCAGATAACTTGGTACTATGGATTCACCTCCACCATCCTTCTGTTGGACGTCAGTCGCGGATAAACGAAGTTATAATATACAGTTTGTGTTGAAAGAGCTAAGGTAGTTAATAGATACAGCTGCAAGAAAAAATAGCAGAGGGTGATATATCAATAGAGATAGACAAAAATTGAATTTACAATGCAAGAATGATGCTTGAAAGAATCTCCATACCACTGCCGTATAGAGTTGTGTTGGAAGCTGCAAAGCAAAAGTATGAGTCAGTCAATCGAAATATTTGTTAGCTTTGCATCACTATCGAGGGCTCGCTAGGTCCACAATAAAGTAGTAAATCTTGAATGAAAATATTCAGTTTTGTTTTAACTTGAAGATCAAACTGTTAAATGCATCTGAAATAATAAGGTGTTAGCCAAGCTAAAAGCACTGAGTCACAGATGTAAGAAAGACAGTTGAAAGCAATATTTATAAAAGAATAAAATAATAATATTTGACTTCTCTTCTTCTGTTCATTAGTTGAAATACCTGGTATTATATTTATTTGTGGCCTTCGATTTCTCTTGTCAACGACAATCAACAAAGAGATTTGTCGAGCGGTTTAAAAACTTCAAATCAAGTTACGAATAATACACATTGAATTAATAAATAACCTGTCGAGACATGACGAAGGAAGCAAACGAATGTATTCCCTTGGTCACCGGGCGTTAATTTAGCTTTCGGTACATTAAAATATCGATATGGTCATAAAAAATCAGCAACTTTACATATTTCTTAGTTCTTCGCCTGGATAGACAGGAAAAAGACAACCATGCAAACCTTTACAACGGAAAGGGAAATAATTATCCCTTTTGCCTAAACTTTAAAAAGGTGCACACTAAACAACTTACAGTTGCAGGTTCTAGTAAGCAGCCGGAAAGGTTGAAACAATCTCTGCAGGAAAAGCGATGAAGAAATCTGTAACTAGTTAGACAAAATGCAAATGACTAAAACCAAACAATTCTTAGACACATAATGAGCATGAATTCAAAATTCAAAACCAACACAGCTCCTGCTTCAGAACATACGATATGATGTTTCAGACTCTGAACAACAGTCAAAAACCATAAGAAAATCACCTGAACTGCCTATCTTATACTTATACTGAACTCAATAAGGTGTTAATTCTTAACACCATAACTTATTTACAGAAACTAATCAGAAAATTCAAGACTTTCAAAGCAACACCACCAAATCGAAACCATAACTTCTTTCTTACCCGACTATCCATGTGCCTAGAAACGCAAGGCTGAGTCCCTCACCAGACTTGTTCTTGTAATTAGTCACGATTTGAGGTACTTCAGCCACTCCCCAAGTCAGAACGCTAACAATCCCCAATACCGTTGACAATCCGCCTCTCCCCATTCTCGCACACCAGATGAAAAAACTCAAATCTACACATCCAACAACAAAAAGAAATTCCAAACACATACAACACATGCAATCAGTAATGCCCCTCATAAACAGCATTCAAATTCTAACCAAAAACAGAGATTAAACAAACCGAAAA
>JBBMKE010000003.1:12927237-12961808 GCA_037834125.1 Lippia alba
AACACATGCAATCAGTAATGCCCCTCATAAACAGCATTCAAATTCTAACCAAAAACAGAGATTAAACAAACCGAAAAACAACAAAAAGGCACCTTTACGCGTTAAAAAAACTGAAAATCATCGGTACAAAAAGGTAAAATTCGGATTCCATGAATCTCACATTCAAAAGCAACACAATGGCGAAGCGCATAACGAATCAATACATGCCATAATGCGAGGAAAGCAACGAGCAACACTTACCGAGAAGAAGGCGGTGGTGATTTCACAATTCACGCACAGGGATTGGGAATTTGAGATTTCTCTATGTCAAAACACTAGGTTTATGGACGTAGAGAAATTCTCCTCTGATATGGGGAAAGCGGCAATGCCTGTGCAAGGTGGCGGAACTGGATTTGACTGGGGGAGTCCAGAGATTTTTTATTTTGCCTTTTCTACCCCTTTAAATATGTTAATTATAATTAAGCCCCAAATCTTTTTGTTGCGTTTCCATGATTCTAGTATCCCAAAGTCCAAACGTTTGTTTTGAAGGAGTCAAAGATTTGAGTTGTTTTTACCATGTATATTAAGATATCAAATACTATATTAATGAGAGGTCTACACCTAATTACCCTACAATTAAAATTAATTATAATGGAATTCATGTAAATAAAGAAAATATATTTTAATCTCTAGTTTTTTAGAAATTAAAATTGTTTGTGCTCTTTAATATCTATTAGAATTTTATCAGGCATGACAACGAGTTGAGCCGAGCCTGAGCTCTTTTTGTGGCTCGTGCTTGGTCTTTAGGAAGTTGGCTCGAGTTTGGGTTTTTTTATTTTTTTTTTTATTTTAGGTGTATTGTTAAGTTCATAATTTATAAGAATCGGTTTGCTTCTATTTGTAAACTTTACAAAAGATTTTGTAATTTTAGTCATATATTCAATGTAAATATTCATACAAACGGTCAAGAAAATAAGTGTATTTTTACAAATTCGGGTAGGAATTTCAATCCAAATAAGATTTATAAAAATTAAAATTTAATTTTTGGATTTAAATATATTACATTGTAACCGAGCATAAATATATAATAGTTGAATGTAAATCTTCCTATATTAAATATAGGTATCAAATAATTTACTAATAAAGTTGATGAAATTCAAAAGGAATATTCCCTTTCCATTTTAATTGGTTAAATTATCAATTAAATTGGTATGTTCTTTATTATAGAGGTGGTGCGTGTCTGTATATAAAAATTAAAAATTAAATAAAAAATAAAACAAAAAATCTACAGTCATCTCATGCCAGTATCAAATTTACCATTATAACTATAGGTGATCGAGAAATCAACGAAAAGCTCAAATTAATAACTATATTAATAAGGAGGATGGATAATCGCATAATACAAAATTTTCTTTGTGGAAATAATAGCATAATATATAAATAAAAGAATACAAAAATTGAAAATGTGTCTAACAAACTATAATTTTAATGATTATATAGTAGATAAATATATCATGAGAATGAAAATTGAATTTAAAATAATAGAGATCTTTGAATAAAAATTATTATTGCTCTCTCATTTCCTGGTGGGGGTTCGCTTCTAGAGTGCCTTTGCCAAATACAATTGGCCGAGAATTACATACTTTGCCGGTGTCGTAACAAAAGTTTATGCGGTGAAATTGTTGGGTCTTCGAAAAGGATTAAATTTCGGACCGGATCGAAGTGAACTTGGAAATTTTGACGAATTAGACCATAAATGATGACACTGAAAATCACTTTTGGTAGAATGTGATTGTTGGTGATCGGAAGCTACTCCACAAACTTTAAGAAAATAAATCCAAATACGTTCTTAAAGAACAAAATATTTGTGTTGATAGATAGACGAAGACAGGTTACGACATTCGGTCAAAGTTGCATGGCGTGGAAGATCCCTTCGGAATAGAAATTTGATCGGTTATTAGTTAACCTTATGGGTCGTCTCGCTTCATGACAATATATATATTATTAATTAACGATCTCGAATTTAAATTTTTAATATATAGTTATAAGGTCGAAAGAGTTTTACAACACTTCACTCTAGACTTTAAGGAGATATATAACCCAAAAATACTTAAACCCCAGTTATATATATATATATATAACTATATAACTTAAAAAGAGACTAAAAAAAAGAACCAGAAAAAGAAATTGACATGAGAAAAATTATTAATTAATAATATTGAAAATTTAGTAAATTAACATAATTTTAAAAAAAAAAACTTCTTTTTCCATATTATCTTTAATAAAAAAAATTGTAGTTACTGTGATATTTTTTTTGAATAGCTAAAATATAATTCGTAAAATATTAGAAACTACTTTTACGGGTAAGACAAAAGTTGATCTAGCTAATATTGCAATCATCAAGACAAAAGTTGAGAAAGGAAAAAGGAGAGCTAAAAAAGCGCTTTTTCTGCTGTATAATTGCGCTTTTCGGATCTATACACCGCTTTTAGTTGTGTGGGACTAAACATTTGTTCCCCAAATTAGAAATTTCCCCACTTCGTCGACAATTTCTCTGTAAATTCTCGCCCAGCCAGGTTCGGTGCTATTTCTTAAGTTCAACTGGATTTCATTCATTGATTCGACAATATTTTAGCAATTTAGGCTTTGTTTGTTGCATGGTAAACTGTTTCCGAAGATGGGTCGCTCGTATAGTTGCATAATTCTTGAAATTTTGGAACCCTGTTGATCTTGAATGTTACTTGGGGCTTTATTTCTTGAATTTTCTGCGCAAAATTCTTTCTTGCAGCGAGATTTGAGGAAATAACCTCCCTTTCTGGAAGCTGAGTTCACATCTTGTTCGTATATATATAATTTTTGATATTGTCGTTCATTTTGGTTTTGAATTTTGATTTGTGTCCTGCAATGTGATTATCTTGAATGGAGGAAATTCTTGAAGCTGTTGTTGTTATTTATTTACTTTACTTGTATTGTGTTCAAACTGATACTATAAATGATGCTTTCCAGAATTTGTTGGATAAGTGTCTTTATGTAAATGATCTGAGTGTGATTCTATGGAAATTAATTCAAGATCTTGGATAGAAACATAGCTTTGCGATGCAATGATTAAAGACGACGAGATCGTGGACAATCTTTATGGAATGATTGTGTGGAAATAATTTAGTGCCAAAAATGTGAAAACGTTACATGGGGAGGGTTGCTAGAATTGGGCTTATTGAGTTGAAACCATTTGTCTGATGAATTATTTTCCTAATTCTGCTTCTTTGGGCATGATTTTGGCTACAATGGTGTATAGTCGCATCAAATATCTTTGGCGTTCTTCTTGCAGATTGCTGCGTAAGTACTTCAACAGGACAAAGTTGAGATTGCTTTTTGTTTTCAAGAGCTAATGGTGGGAAAATCAAAATATGTGCCGCCACCTTATATTCCTCTGGATCAAGAAGCTGAAGCTGAACCCAAAGCAGAAGCTGAAGAACGTTTAGTAGTCCCTGCCAATGCTGTGCCTGGACAGCAGCCCGTCAATGGTGGCACGGAGCAGTGGTCTTCAGGAATCTGTGCTTGTTGCGATGATATGCAGAGCTGTATGCTACTTTGTGCTTTGTCATCTTGATTTAACAGAAGCAAAAAACTGAATGAAAGGTGCTTTTTTGAGTAGTTTAAGAAAAAAGCATATGATGAACATCCTCTGTTATTCAATCCCATGTCTTTTGGAAATATGTGACAGTAGACATTTTATGCAGTGCTATCTGGCCTCTGCATGCTGATTAAATTGTAGGGGATTAAAAAATTAAACTTTTTGACCCAGTTTTGAGGAATATCCCTTCTTGATTACAGAATTTTCCCTACCTCCCAGTAACTTATTTCCACTTTTAGTTATCCCCATCTTTTGTTATTAGTCATAGTCAATCGATTTTATGATTCTAGTTTTAGTAAACTTTCAAAATTTTAGTGCATGTATGGATGGTGTTATCCAATTGTCTGTCTAAATGTTTCCAATTTTGATTATGTTTTGGTAGTTGTAAGGGATGTATGTCTTGTTATGGAATTAAGAGGAGAACTTTATGTAATCAAAAATAGTTTTCAAGCTGGTGACCATAAATTTCCTTCTGTCAATGTCAAACTCTACAAGTTAAAATTACACTTGTGGCTTCAATATGAATGTTGTTTGCAAGACTAAAAGTACCCTTTTGATGATGTAATGATACGTGTTGCTTGCATAGGAGTTTATCGCCTCTTTGATAGTGTAATTGGGTGTTGACTCTTATATGATGTTTTAGCTGATTGTCGCTTTCTCTACTCAGGTTGTGTTGGACTTTTCTGCCCGTGCTATCTTTTCGGGAAAAATGCAGAGATTCTGGGTTCAGGAACTCTAATGGGATCGTGTGTAACACATTTTGCTTTGTGGGCTCTTGTTAATACCTTTTGCTGTGTCTTGACTGAAGGCCTCGTCTTTGGTTTACCCGGATGCTTTGTTGCTTGCTATGCCTGTCATTACAGGAGGACATTAAGGACAAAATACAATCTGCAGGTATATTTTCACATCATAAATATATTTCATGTGGGATTTTCGTTCGGTAAATGAGTATTATGTAAATTTTTCCTGGTATCTGTTTGTGTGTGTGTGTGTGTATGTTTATATGGGATGATTATACCTGTATACCCTAGTTTGGCCTAATTACACAAATTTTTGAGATATTACAAAAGCTTCCCCTGTCAATGAATTCTCTGTACTTCTAAATCCACGAATTTTGAAGATGTCATTTCTATACTTTTTCTCCGGGTACTCTATATTGCCCCTGCACTTATTGGTCTATATTTGACCATAAATTCATGACTATAAAAGCAACCCTTAGACCGAGTCTCTGCGTATGGCAAGGAAAGTTTGTGTAATTTCTCAAACGTCAAGGTTTGTCGTTGTAATTACTCCTATATATATATTTGTATATACAGACTCCCTGCTGAAAGAAACCATGTGTGATGAGATAAACCAAAAAAAAAAAAAAAAGCAAAAACTTTATATTTAAAAATCATGCTTGAACTGTTGATATTTCCAAGGCTTTCATGCTAATTTAGCGCTTCAGTAATCTATATCAGCAATTGACGATTTGAAGTTGGACGACTAAGTTTTTTCACCATCTTTGTCATGTATTCCTCGATGTAGGAAACACCATGTGGAGATTTTGTCACACATTTCTTCTGCCATTTGTGTGCCGTATGCCAAGAATACAGAGAAATCCGCGAAAGGTCTCGAGACTCGAGTTCATCTGGCCTGGATTTGGTCGAAGTCAAGGCTCCTACTGTGCAGACAATGGAATCAACTCCCCCAAAGTAACCTGTCTATTTCGTGCCACGTCACTGTTCATTATAAGTATTCTTTATTTCATTTTATCTTCGACTTCGTGTTGTACTTCCTGTTCATCACAGCATATTATTTAGATAACTTAATGTGTTCATTTGTAGATATAGTGATGCTGTGTATTACTTGAAGGAAAATACGTTCTGAATGAGATTTTACTGTTTGATATTGTCTTGGATTCGCAGTTCATTTGAATCTATGATATCATGACCAAGAATCGAATTCCTTAATCTAAGCATTCGACCGGAGACATAGGTAGCCGATGATGATGAAATGAAAAAATAAGTTTGTGTAATTCTTGTTCTAATTTGGTTAGATCAAACTAATATAACAAAAACGGAGTGTGTTACTTTTATTGTGTCATAAGTGCAAAATTTGATACGGTTGGATTCTTTTCAGTTTCTCTTCTCTCTTTTTTTATTTATTTATTGTTTTTGTATTTTTTGTTTTCTGACGTTCTTCTCTTCTTTTTTCATTTTATTTATTTATATTTTTATCATTCTAATAATAAAAAAAAAAACTTTTCTTTTCTCTCTCTTTTAAAAGGATTTTTCTTTCCTCACATTTTAATTTATTTTTTCTTTTTTCATGTAATCTATACGTTTTCTCAATTTTTTTTCTCATCTTAAATTTTTTTTCTTTTCTTTTTTAATATAATATTTATCTTTTTTCTTCATATTTTAAAATTTTTAACTAATATAACATTATCTTATTAATTTATTATTATTTTGATAATTAATTAAAAAAATTATAAAAAATATATATTAATATAAATTAATATATTTAAATAATAATTTTAGTTGCACACGCGACGAGTATACCGAGTTACTAGTATGTTAATTAGGTTCAGTTTAAGTTCATAGTTATTTGAATGATTCTTTAGTATTGTTCTTCATATTGTTTCGAATTTCTATGCATGTTTAGGTTTTGTTCTATAGGCATAATTATAAATGGGCTAGCTCATTAGTTTTAATCTAGTGGTGATTAATTAAATTATAAGATATAAATTTTCTCCCATTATTAAAGAGATTAAGTTTTCAAATCTATTGAAGGTGCCTTTTTCCCAATCTTGATTATTTTGAACATGGGTTTATTTTTTTTAAAAAAAGGGATACATATTCTGAACATTTTGTACTATTATAATTTTTGGACTTTGCATATCGAATTAAAAAAAGTCAGTATTTCCATCTTCAACTATTGTTTTGTAATAAATTGGAACCTCGTTTCAATTGATATGTGACACGTACCCTAAATTTCTTACACATGTCACATGATGAGTAGAACTTAGTTGCAAATTGTCACAAAACAATAATTGAAGATGCAAACGTAGACTTTTTTTTGTTCGGGATGCAAAGTCCAAAAATCATAGTACGATATATTTAGAAGGAGACAAAAAAAACAAGATATTTAAAATATTTATTAAAAAAAGAAAAAAGAACATGGGTGAGGTTTGATAACGTCAGAATAGAGACGTCAGGAAAATTGATCCGAATATCTCTCTCCTATTCTATTTTCAACTTGGCTGCGATGGGACGAGGTCAACTCATCCAAGTCAACTCCGTTAATGAATTCTATTAGGAAAAATTCTCAACTCTGTTAGTTGTTGCGCCAAGTGTGAACATCAATTAATAATGCAATGCAAAAATGTGGAAATGGCTTCAAATCTGGAGAAAGATATGTTATTAATTGAAAAACATTAAGTTAAGGGGAAAGAAGATTTATAATGGCAGTACTAAATATGCATGCATGCTCTGTATAACATGGATCCCAAGCTGTCTCTCCTTTTATACCGGTGGTTATGGTGAAGTGTGAACAATAATTTAATTGAGACTTGTTGGAAGTAATATTTTTAACAATTCATATGATGTTATCTTTAAATGATAGAAATTTATGCTTAATGATAGATTAGATGTCCATGATTAGTGATTGCTAAAAAGAATATGTATTGTACACAATATTCTATGGTATACAGAGAATTACATGGTGTGAAGAATGCAATTAAAAATGGAAGACGACTGACCGGCTTTCAGAACGCTATTTGTTCTATATATATGAAGAACCGGCGGATATAAGCGTTTTCTCTCTCATAAGATAGGAAATTATAGTAAAGATTTTGGTAAGAATTTGAAAACTTGGATTAGAGTTGAGGTAAGATATTCATCTTTCGGTGTACATTTCTGACTGGCTTATGTAGCCATTTTGTTCATTCCTCTAATTCTCAGTTTGAGAATAAAGTTTGATTCTTGCCATTTTTCAGTGATTGTTATTTATCGGAGATCTGTAAGGCGTTGCTCTACTGAGTACTGAAAAATGAAAATGAAAGAATACAGAATTACTGGTAAAAGAATTCATTTCTTTCCAGCATTTATTGTTCATGATGATTGGAGGTTTACTTTTTCTTTCTTTAGGTTATCCGTACTTATAAATCATTTCTGTTCTTCAACCTATTCCTTGCAGGACTGACATGGGCTGACATGGTGGTGAAGTTCTCATTTTTCACGATGCAAAATTACTTGACAGAAGTGTGGAAAGTAACTGTTACTCATGCCGCTGGAATTTTGAATGTTTGGGAGGGGATTCGTAATATATTTCCGGTTTTCCTTCTCTTTGTTGGTGATCAGTTTCTGGGGCACTTCATGATGCTGGCGATTTTTTGCATAGCTGATAGTGTGGTGAGTCGATAAATCTTTTATAGTTGGCATGGGCATATCATCTGCAACTGCACTTATTAGCTGATAGATTTGTTTGTGGTATCATGGATTAAGTTATTGTTCACTTGTTTGCTACAATTCTTTTTTTCAGGGCCTTGGCTTAGTAGTCATGTCAATATCGCCGGTCCTTGCTAATTTTAACTCGTGCAAAGAATGTATTGGTCCTACACAGAAAGCTGCTTTCTTCACAGGCATGTCCATTTTAGCTGTGGGATTGGCTGGTAACCAAGTCTTTGTACATACTATCCTGGGTGAAGAGGAAAGTGATAAACCAATTAAGTGTCGATTGATAATGCTCATTGTTATGTTAACGGTCCTTGTACCTGGATTTGGACTTTTTGCCTTTCCATATATAAAATCGTGGACTCTCCGTTTTGGAATTCCAGCAATCTGCGGTGCAGTAGCAACTATAGTGTTTTTCAGTGGTTGGCGTAATTATAGTCATGACGCTGAACTGCAGGGGAGCCCGCTAGCTAACGTGTGCAGAGTTTTTGTGTCCTCTTTTTGTAAAAGATCCAATTCATTACCAAGTGATGCTCAGTCATTTTCCAGGACTCGTTTTCTCAGGTGTGTAAGATCGTTCATTTTCTTATGTTTCTGTTTACACACGAATATATCAAGCACCGGTTAGAATTATCTTGTGTCGTACGTGTTTGATGTGATTCAGGTTTCTACACAAGGCTGCCATTATATCGCCAGACGAAATAGGCACAGAGCGCGGAGTGAAAAATAAATGGCTGCTATGTTCAGTAGCAGAAGTAGAGGAAGCAAAGATCGTCCTCCGCATGATTCCTGTGTGGCTGACCTTCATAGTGTGTGGTATTGTATCTTCCATCGGAAACAGTTACTTTTCAGAGCAAGCTAACAATATGAACCGCAAAATCGGAGAATGGAGGGTTCCTGGCCCGATACTTTATATGCTATACGGTTTGGTAAAATTATGGATTGGCAACTGTGCGTCATCCTTTCTTACGAGCCAAGATGTTCCACAGAGAGATCCTTCAGGGATCCCCCATGATTCCGAAGACTCAAGTGCGAAAGATAAAAACTATCGACCTGCAATCGGGATTGGTGTAGCTATGGTATTCTCAGTACTATGTTGTATAACTGCCGCCCTAATCGAGACAAAGAGGCATAGAGTGATTAGAGACAATGGCTTAGTCGACAAGCCTAACGCGGATATCCCCATGAATGCTGCTTGGTTGATTTTTCAATTCGTATTGTTGGCCGGTCAGGATTCATTCCTTTCAAAAAGTTATGATAAATTTCACAGTGTTGGGGGTCCTAAATCCATGATAAGTTACGCCAATCATCTTGCTAAGGGAGTTCATGGCGTAGGATACATTTGTGGTGTTGTTTCAGTTTATTTGGTAGGTAAAGTGAGCCAAACAGGAGGAAGACGAAATTGGTTTCAGCACAGTTTGAACGAGTGCCGTTTGGATAGGTATTATTGGGTTTTGGCGGCTTTGAGTAGTGTCAATCTTGTTGTGTACATCGGGGTGGCTTCGACTTATAGCTACCATAAACCGGAAGCACAAGAGGAGGAGAGATCCGGGGTGGCTTCGCCTTATAGCTACCGTAAACCGGAAGCACAAGAGGAGGAGATCAGTGTTGATACAGAGATATGACTTTTTTACCAGCAGATAGGAAGGGACTTAATAGTTTCGGTTCATTTTACTCGATATAGTTTGTATGATGATATTTCTGGCTTAGTCATGTGACGGCTTTTCCGTTGCTGTACTTGACATTTTCTACCCAAAATTCCCAAGCTGATTGTAATTTCTTGAACACGCTAATTGTTTTCCTCAACGACAAGTGGTTTCTCTTTTTTCTTATTTGACGGAAATATGAGGTTTTAGAATTGAGACTCAATGAGGTTGCGAAAAAAAGAAGAAAAGAAAACAAGGGCCCTGACGTATAACGTAAAATTCCACGAAGTTGAAAACTTTGTTTAAAAAATATACCCAAATCAAAGTGTTATTTATGATTTCTCATAACATTTTTCGTGATTCACGTTCAAACCTCACAATATTTTTCATAATTCCTTAGGTGGGATTGCAAATTCTATTCAATAAGTAGAAATGAAAATTGTAGTTGAGTGTTTGCGGATAGAAGTCAATAATTATGAAGTTGTTAATTTGTCCTTTTATGTTTGGCGCCAAAAGAGTACAGCTTAATATGCAAGTCAATGAAATGTTACAGCTATGATTAGTCTTTAAGTTTGTTACTTAGCTCAGGATATGTCTGATGATTGACACGTGGACGATTAAGATGTACTCAATGCAGATATTTATTTCCCTTAGCTGCTTTGTATATAAACCATAAACGTGTGTGCAAAGTTTCAGTTTTGGAGAATGAAAATTGTTTTTACATTTAAAGAATCTGTTATGCTATCAATAGTTAGCCTGTGATTCCGCCATTTTGCTTCAGTTTTCCGACGATCGTTTCTAATTTTCCGTCGATTATTCGCTTCATCGCACTTTTCCGACGATTATTTTTTTCCGATTATCGTTGTTTTTCAGTGATTTTTTTTTGCGATGTCTTCTGGTGAATCTTCCTCCATGGCTCCGATCTCTCTCGATGATCCCTTTTACCTTCCTTCGACGGAGCATCTGAATACATTCTTTGTTTCTCAGCAATTGACTGGAGAGAATTACAACACCTGGAGCCGTTCGATGTTCACCGCACTTTCCGCGAAGAATAAACAGGGTTTCATCGATGGATCTCTCACTGCTCCTACTACTAGTGACTCTGAAGCTCACCGGCTTTCGTGGATTTGTAACAACCACGTCGTCATTTTGTGGATTCTCCACTCCGTTAGCAAGGAGATTGCTGCTTCAATTTTGTTTTTCGATACGGCGCGTGATATTTGGTTGGATCTTCGTGACCGATTTCAATAGGCCAATGGTCCACGGATTTTCCAGTTACGTCAATCTCTTCTATCCACTCGTCAGGAGAACTCCTCTATAAGTACTTACTTCACTAAGCTTAAGACAGCTTGGGAGGAGTTGTCTAACTATCGTCCGGTAGGCACCTGTATATCGCTGCTCTTCTAATGGTGTTAGGGATTTATGCATTTATTACCAATCTGAATATGTTATGACTTTTTTAATGGGATTAAATGAGTCATATGCTGCTATTAGAAGTCAGATTCTGATGATGGGTCCGTTGCCAAATATGAGCAAAGTTTTTACTTTAGTTAGTCAAGAGGAGCGTCAACGTGGCTTAGGTTCTGTGTCTAACTCGTCTTCATCGCCTATGGCGTCTGTTGTTCGAGGTAATTCACCTGCTTATGGTCGTGCTTCTCCTCGGTTTCCATCTTCCTTTGGTCGCAGTTCTGGTATGGGGAGAAATTATAATTTTTGGTAGGGGGAGAGCCAAAATTGAATGTACACACTGTCGTGGAACCAACCATACTGTAGATAAATATTATATATTGTATGGTTATCCTCCTGGTTATCCTAAGTCATGGTCTTCTCCATCGATTCATCAGCCGTCCACTTCACACCCTGTGGTAAATCTTGTGGATGCCTCTAGTTCTACTTCTTCTGTATCCTCATCGTCTATGTCTTCTATTTCAAAGGCACCTTCTATTGTTCCAACACTAACTGATCAACAACGTCAGCATTTATTGTCTATGTTGTCAGCACAGCTCAAGTTGTCACCACAGATGACTTCAAATGCCACAGTGAATGCAGCTGAGGCCTCTTCTTCCAAGCAGATTGCTTCAGGTATATCCATGTCAGTGTTTAATTCTATGGATATTAGTAAATCTGCTTGTATAATTGACTCTGGGGCAAGTAGACACATATGCAGTGTTTGGTCTTTTTTTGATAACATTGAAGCTGTCTCTGATGTTAAAGTCTTTTTGTCTGATGGTTCTTCAATTCCAGTTACTCACAAAGGGACTATATGCTTGCATCCTAGTATTATTCTTCATGATGTTCTCTATGTGCCAACATTCAGATTCAACTTGATCTCTTTGAGTAATATGCTATGCTATTCACCAGTTTCTATTTCCTTCTTGGCAAATCAGTGCATAATTCAGAATTTAAAGTTGCAAATGATGATTCGCAAGGCTGACCTCAGGGCTGGATTGTATGTGTTTGAAGCTTCAACTTGTTTTCCCAGTTTACATACTTCTAATCATTTAGTCAATACTGTTACAGTAAATATTTGGCATAATAGATTGGGACATCTCTCATTTCCTATACTTGAACAATTATAGCATGATTTGGGATTTACATGGAATAAGCCAAAGATTTCACACTGTACAGTTTGTCCTTTGGCCAAACAAAAGAGACTCTCTTTTCCGACAGGCAATCATAGCCTTTTGATTTGATCCATGTTGATATCTGGGACCCTTTAACCATGCTCCGTCTAATCCACACAAGTACTTCCTTACCATAGTAGATGATCACACAAGATTTACATGGATTTTTTTGGTCAAAGGGAAGTCAGATGTCTTGCATTTGATACCACAGTTTTTCAAGATGATCAAAACCCAGTTTAATGCAGATATCAAATTATTTAGATCAGACAATGCACCTGAGCTTAGCTTCACTGAATTTTTCAAAACTCATGGAGTTCTTCACCAATATACTTGTGTTGAGACCCCTCAACAAAATGCAGTGGCAGAAGGGAAACATCAACACTTGTTGAGTGTTGCTGGAGCTCTTTACTTCCAATCCAGGGTTCCTTTGATTTATTGGACTAAGTGCTTATTTACAACAGTATATTTTATCAACAGAACACCTTCTGTTCATCTTGAGTCTAAGTCCCCTTTTGATTTGCTTTACAAACAGGCCTTTGATTATCAATCTTTGAAGGTATTTAGGTGCTTAGCATATGCTTACACACTTTCTTCTCATAGGCACAAATTTTCACCAAGAGCAAGACCCTCTGTGTTTTTAGGGTACCCTCCAGGAGTTAAAGGATACAAACTGTTAGATCTTGATACTAAAGAAGTGTTTGCGTCCAGAGATGTCATTTTCCAAGAGTCAGTGTTCCCTTTTCATGATAATCTGGCATCTCATCATATTCCCATTGATGATTTTCCTGACATCACTCTTCCAATGCCAGCTGCTTCTACTGATTATTCATAATCAATTACTTCCTCTACACATACCACTATTCCTGTAAACCCTATTGTCCCTAGAAGATTTAGTAGATCTCTTAGGCAACCCTCTTACTTGACAGATTGCTATTGTAATTTACTTTATGAATCCATTCTCTCTCCAGCCATAGTTCCATATCCTCTTAGTTCTCATTTATCTTATGACAAGCTCTCTCCACCTTATAGAGCTTTCACTCTTAATATTACCACACAATGTGAACCTCCAAATTATCAAATTGCTTCCCAAAGTCCTGAATGGAGAAAAGCAATGCAGGATGAGTTAACTGCCATGGAATCTAATAATACATGGAATGTGGTTCCTCTACCACCCACAGCTCACATCATTGGTTGCAAGTGGGTATTCAAGAATAAGTTCAATGCTGATGGAAGTTTAGAGAGGCATAAAGCCAGGCTGGTGGCTAAAGGGTTTAGCCAGTTGGAGGGAGTTGATTTTATGGAAACATATTCTCCAGTTGCTAAACTAGTAACTGTGAAGCTCTCTTGGCTCTTGCTAGTGCAAATGGATGGGAGTTAGCTCAGTTAGATATTAATAATGCATTTCTCAAAGGGGATCTGTTCGAGGATGTATACATGGAGCTGCCACAAGGTTACATATTGCCTCCAGCTTCTTCCTCTCACAATGGTAAACTGGTTTGTAAACTTAACAAATCCATTTATGGATTGAAACAGGCATCTCGTCAGTGGTATGCTAAGTTTTCCAGTTCACTTACTAAGTACGGGTTTACACAATCTAAGGCTGATTATTCTTTATTCACCAAAGGATCTGGAACCAACTTCTTTGCATTGGTAGTATATGTTGATGACATTGTTATCACTGGTCCAAATTCTGATCTTATCAGCGAATTAAAGAAGTTCTTGCATACACAATTCAAGTTGAAAGACCTCGGTTCCATGAAATACTTTTTAGGCTTGGAGATTGCCAGGTCTAGAGCTGGTATTATGCTATGCCAAAGGAAATACACACTGCAGTTACTGGAAGATTCAGGTTATCTTGGTTCCAAACCAAGTCATACACCTATGGATTCAAATATAAAGTTGAAAACTCATTTGATGGTGCACCTTTAGCTGATGTCAGTGTTTATAGACAGCTCATAGGAAAATTACTATATCTTACTCTATCTCGGCCTGATATTTGTTTTGCTGTAAACAAGCTTAGCCAGTTTGTTTCCAAGCCAAGGACCATTCACTTGGATGTTGTCCATCATCTGCTTAGATATTTGAAAGGTACCCCAGGGTAGGGTATCTTCTTCCCAGTTGATTCTGATCTCAAGTTGAAGGAGTTTGTTGATACTGATTGGGTTGCATGTCAAGATACGCGCAGGTCAACTACAGGTTTTTGCGCTTTCTTGGGGTCATCTCTTATTTCTTGGAAATCAAAGAAACAGTCAGTGGTCTCTAGATCTTCAGCGGAAGCTAAATATAGAGCTTTGGCAATGGCAACTAGTGAGATTGTTTGGTTGTCTCAACTATTAAAAGATCTTCAAGTTCCTCTTGATGAACCTGCCATTCTTTTCTGTGACAACACTGTTGCACTACACCTTGCTGAGAATCCACTCTTTCATGAATGTACGAAGCACATTGAAGTGGATTGTCATTTTGTAAGAGACAAAGTAGCCACAGGATTCTTAAAGTTGCTACCTGTTCCTTCTTCTCACCAAATAGCTGATATGTTTACAAAGCCTCTTCCTGCACCTTTGCTACGAAGTCTCATGGACAAGTTGGAAATCAAAACTATCTTCTTTCCAACTTGAGGAGGGTGTTTTGTGTTTGGCGCCAAAAGTGTACAGCTTAATATTCAAGTCAATGAAATGTTACAGCTGTCACTAGTCTTTAAGTTTGTTACTTAGCTCAGGGTATGTCTGATGATTGACACGTGGACGATTAAGATGTACTCAACGTAGATATTTATTTCCCTTAGCTGCTTTGTATATAAACCATACACGTTCGTGTAAAGTTTCAGTTTTGGAGAATGAAAATTGTTTTCACATTTAAAGAATCTGTTATATCCTTAAATACTTTGAAATATTTTTTGAATGTACAATATGATTCAAGTATTATATTAATATAAAAATTATTATAAATTAGGGTTAATTGCACATAACCCCCATAATATATGGGTAATTACAATTCACCATCATTTTTAGATCAAATTACACACACCACCCTTCACGAAATAAATAATTATACTTAGGCCCATTTTCATTCTGACTTCAGTAAAATTTTTAATAAAAACTCAAAAATACCCTTCATTGACTTTAGTTTGCTTTTTTATTTCCATGCTGTCATTAGGTTTTGATTGTAATTAACTATACTAATTTGGAGTTTAAGTGTAATATTTTTAACATAATTTTCGAACTGTTATTTTTTGACAAAATATGGTCATTATAACGACTATATTCCTTTTTTCAGCTACAATTAACTATAAAATTCGTTCTATTTTTTTACTTATATATTTAGTTTGATTTGTAAAATTTCCTCATATTTTTTTAAAAATTAAATTAGTTGTATTTTTAATTAATATATTATCCTAATTTATTTGAGATAAGTATTTTTAATGAATTTAGTACTTTATAATAGATTTTTATCGATAACGACATTTAAATTAATTTAGAAATATAAAAACTACGATTTGTACTGTGCAGTCAAAGTTTCAAATTGAACTTAATAATTTAAAAAAGTAAAAAATTTAACCTAAATTGAATCAAATCTAATTGAAGCAGTTTAAAACTAAAAGTTTTATTAATTATGGATATGTAAGAGGATTTTTTTTATATATACATAAAAATTTTAACATGTATTATAAATAAAAAATTTGTAATTTCAATTTATAATGAATCATTATTTAATATTATTACCAATTAGCTTATATCTATAAAAAATAATAGAACTTCTAATTTTAAATTAATAATTTTTTTATTAAGCTAAGTAAATTAAAAAAACTCAATAATAAACTCACCAGAATTAATTATGTTTTTAAATTAGTGTTAATCATAATTAATTAATTCTTATGTTTTACCTTAAAATTAATAACAAAATAAATATTTGGTTCATATTAATATTTTATAAATAAAAGAGGAATATAATGTTTACAACAACTATATTTTGTCAAAGAATAAAATTTGGACATTTTGTTAAAAAAATATTACACTTAACCACCAAATTAATATAATTATTACAATCAATCCCTAAGGGCAACATGGAAATAAAAAAGTTTACTAAAGTTAACCAGGGGCCTTTTGGGTTTTCATAAAAAAATTTGTTGATGTCAGCAATTTTTAAACAAAAGTGGGGGCTAAGTGTAATCACTTATTTCATGAAGGGTAGTATTTGTAATTAATCTAAAATTTATGGCGAATTATAATTTATCCATCTATTACGGAAGCTAGGTGTAATTAACCCTAAATATACTATTTGAAAGAGTTTTATTTATCCATCGTTTCAAACTGCTATATATATATATATATATATATATGATTGGGCTATTTGAGGTAGCTAATTAAAGGATGGCCAAGTTTTCAAAGTTATTGCATATGGGCTTGCATCAAGAGGCCCAAGTTGGAACAATCTATTACACAATTAATATTATGTATTTTATATGCAAATATTTTAAAGCGCGATATTTCGTTATATACATACACAATTGTCAGTTTGTCAAGGCTAAGTCACTAGACAAAGTTCTCTTTGATTTTTATTTAATCGTCAATTAAATAGCTCTTTGTCTAAATTCAATTCACTAACATATATCAATCAATTATTTACAAAAATCTTACATGGATTGACTGCAAACTTTGTAATTATAGGGCATCGTTAGGTAGAATCATGCATTATTAATCTTTCCTTGTCTTACTTCAATGCTTATACCAAAAGGGTTAAGGACAAGAGAATTTTTTTTTTCCTTTTTTCTTTTAAGGACAGGAGATTCATTTTAAAGATAAAATATTGCCCATCAGATAGTTTTTAGAATAAGTTAGACCTAATAAATATTATGAATATTATATGATGTCTTCAAACGATTGTCGTAAATTGAGATATTATATTATATTATATTATTATTTTATATATATATATATATATATATAAACTCAAAAGGAATATTATTGAACATCAACGGTAACAATAACAAAAATACAAGGAATAACAGGAAAATTAATGCAGGCCGAAGCCGCAATTCCAACAGATTTGTTAGCTATTATGTACAGCAACGCAGGCCGAAGCCACAATTCCAACAGATTTGTGGGCTATTATGTACAACAGATAACTCGGCCAAAAAAATTCCTCAGAGAGAAAGTGACTAAACTTCCATACGGAAGGGGCAAAACTTCCATACGGAAGGAACAAAGAACTTGAAATATAACATAACCTAAAAAAAATACAAACTGTATCGACGTAACAAATCTGAGAATCTGACAGCAGAATAGAACTGAATCAATCCGACAGTGGAGCATAGTATTCTCCACCGCCCCATCGAAGCTTTAATTGATTGATTACTTTCGGATATTATATATATGTTTTCCACCGCCCGCTCGAGCTTTAATTAATTGATTGTTTTCGGATATTATATATTTGTTCCTCTTACAACCACATATATTAAAACCACATAAAAGAAAACCAAGATTGGAGATTGCTTACTAGATTTCTTTCCCATATTTCAAATAAAGCTGCGCATTTGTTGCACTTTCATCACTATAATTTGTTGGCAACTTCTAAGTCTTTATCTACTCAATTCTCTTCACTTATACTATATACTTTTATAGAAATATTATTAAACGAATTAAGGCCACTATCATGTCAACTACTTCAAGTTATCAACGGACATGTGACTAAATACATTATGAGTGCAATCAAATGAACTTTCTATATGCCTTTTTCTAAGTGTATATTCCAAAAATGTCACATTATTGACATTTTATAGTTTGTAAAGCTTGGGAGACATATTGATTGAACCAATTGAAATTAATGGATCGATTAGGAATAAGCTTGTCGATTTTCACTCCAAATTATGGGAAATTTTAACAGTTACATCGAGATAATAGAGTGTCTGACAATATGTTGAGCCAAATTTATTTCCTAACCAACTTTTCGAATATTGTATATGTGGGGATAAATACCGAATAACACAAGAAATGTTCGAATCTGTTTGGACATATTAAGAATCATGTTCGCTTAGGAGTCAAGTAAACAAAGTTATGAGGGCAGATAAGGTCATAAGGGTAAATCTTGGGTGGATCTAAGTAAGGAGACCAGTCCGGGCTGGACGAGGATAAAAGAGTATAGAAACGGGACTATCGTTAAGTCTTTCAGGAGTGTCCCATACGTAACTGATAACTAGGATAAGAAGAAATTTAGGGTATATCAGAAGGAAAAAACCCTGAAGTGCAAACTGTAAATAAGAGGAAGCGGAGCGAGATAGTCAGAACACAAGGAAAAGGAAGAAAAACAAGAGTTTTTAGGAGATTGTTATCATTATAATTTATGAAATCGGGATAGTTATAATATAAATATAAAGTATGGTCTAATTATACAAAACTTTGATGAGATTTTAGAAAACAAAAGAATATGATGGATGTGTTACTGACATATATATTTTGTGCATGAGTGAGCGTAATTACCTCCATAAAATATTAGTTATAATTTTAAGTTAGGCTTCGTTTTTACTCCAATGCTATCCAAGATTTGTGAGCTTATGAATAATATTAATTATAATGAGAAACATTTTTCGTCTTTTAAAGATGCTTTGGTTCGATTTTAGTCTTAATCTTTTAACTTTTTTCACATTGCATTCTTTTTTAGTTTATATTTCTCAATTTCAGTTCTTTAACTAAGGGATGTTAAAAAATTGACGGAAAAAGTTACGTGTCACTCACGTGGCCAAGACAAATGTTTGTGGCACGTGAGTGACACACATCTTTTTCTGTCAATTTTTTAACGTCCATTGGTTAAAAGGACTAAGATTGAGAAATGTAGAATAAAAAATGATGCAATGTGATAAATAAATGTTAAAAGATTAAAATCAAAATTGAAGACAAAAAATGATATTTTCTCGATTATAAATTTAGGACCAAGATTAATGTATCAAGGCTACAAAATTACATATCATTAGTAAATTAAAAGGAGATCACTTCTCAATTACATGGTATTAAATGTCCAATAATCAAAGTTAAGCCCCATTAATATAGTCGTAAAAAACAAGTTGGTCACAGCATTATATGAATTATTAAATATTATTTTAAATTGTTATTTGTACTTTGAAATTTTTCATATTGTCATATCTATTTTGAAAATTTTTAAATATATCTTCTCGATTATTTAGGTGGCAACACCTGATATTTCTTTATCGAAAATTATTAATTTTTTATCATAAAATGAGATACGTATTAATACCTAAACGGTTGAGATGGTAATTTAAAATTTTTTACGAAATACATATTACAATCTAAAATATTTAAAATTTGAAATTAAAAAAAATTTAAAAAACATCATAATAAAGGAATAATCTTTTTTTCCTTTTAATATAATATATAATATGTTAGGGAAGCGATTTAAATTTGAGCCTTTACTGATTTAACATGGGTTGTATTTAAAATGTCGTTACCAACACTGAAGTACTCTTGTCAAAGGTCTTTGGAACTTGGGTTGGAGAAGTTTATTAGAAATACCTTGATCAAATTAAACAAGAAAATACTGCATAGGTATAAGTGTCGTTTGCGCACGCACTCATTTAAATACGAATTCTAATGTCACAATTTGCAGAGGTATTATTATAAACATTGAAGCAATCACAAACGGTTAAATTACTGGAATAATTACCACCGTCTCCTCAAATTTGATCAAATTACAAAATATTTCTTGATATACAGTAAGATTTGGCTTGGTTTTTCCCACATACAATTATAAAAATAAAATTTTAGTAAGCGTATAAAGAATTAAAAATAAACTAATCAAAATAGTTAAATTCAGATAATTTTGTTGAATCTATGAAATAATTTTATTATTTGTCAAACTTCAGAGTCAATATTATTATTCGTAATATATATATAATTACTTTAGGTTAAAACTGAAAGGGACTGATTGAAATTCCTTTTGGCACAGCATAGTACGTCTAATTATAAATTTTGTAACTGTTGGGGGCTTGGAAAGAGATTCTGCTTAGTTGAAATTTATGAGAAGGTATGTTTCATAAAATGATAAAATGAAATTCTGATAGCATTATATATATATGATGGGATTTTATAGATAACACCACGTGATCGACCTAGATGACACATGATTCAATGATCAGTTCAAGAGTTCGCAGTCTGCGAACTCTTGCATGAAGTCCACACAAACACGTGATTAACTAAGAACACATGATATGATCCTATCAAAGCTAGAAAGCGAGAATTCGAAAACTTGCTGTAAAAGAGGGATCAAATTGAGAAAAGAAATCTAAGATAATTAGTGATGAACAAGATAAAAGGTCAGGAGTAAATGATTAGTAGCTAGTAGGAGACTTAAACCCCAAAAAGAATTTCTATCCATGTAAAAAGGGTTAGGGTTAACACGAAAGATAGATCATATACGAAAAAACTCTAAAGAGAGAAAATTTTAATTTAATAAATACTCGTATATATATATGTATATATATTATATCATATCATATGTATGGATGCAAAAAAAAAGTCGGTGGGAGGAACAAGTAATTATATTCCACATGATCTAGGGAATTTAATCAGGAATATTTTAAATCCCAACTTGGAATAACTAACATGACAATGACAACAGTTTAGGCATAGTAATAACTAATAAAACTTAGTTTATGTCGTGCATACATAGAATATTATGCCGATTCAAAATTAATTAATTAATTAGCTTACCATAAATTATTGAACTTAGGAGTGTATCATAATGTCGTTAAAGTATAAGACAAGAGTATTAGTTTCGTAAAAACAAAAGGTTTCGAAGATAATTATTAGTTAACTAAGCTTTAATTAAGATTATGCAGATAACAACATTGTTTTGAGTTAATTGCCCTTTGTTTGGAATTAGGGAAATGTACATCACCTTTTGTTAGGAATTTCAAACCTAATTTTGGACACATCGTCCTTTGCTGATTTTATTTCATTAAAAAGATTTAATTAAATTAATTGGTCGATTTCAGTTGTTGGAAAATAGAATTAGGGATGTGATGAGTGAGACCAACAAGAACAAAGACCGACACAACTTGTTTTAGTTTATTCCTGGATTGAAATACTTCATTCAAGTGATCCGGAATTCACGAGTCCGATGGACTTGAAAACAGTGGACGAATCTATGAACCGTAAATTGTACTTAATAATGAAATTCTTTGATACAGTCAGACAAATTTTTTAATTGTAACTTAAAATTGGATGTAAATTATACTTAATACGGTCGACCAATCAAAATTGGACATAAATCATATCCAATAATAAAATTCTTTATCGTAACTTAAAACTGAACGTAAATCATATCCAATAATAAATTTTTTTAAAGTTTATATTTGAACTCGGTGATTTATATACAAAATTTATTTTATATGATTTTGTAATGCGAGATAGAAATATTAAACATAGTTTGGCAATAAAGTTTTTTTTATTATATATTTTTTACACGCGCCTTGCCGCCTCCTAAATTGTTAGACGAATGTGAATTCGAGTTATTATCATGAAAAAAGAATCATTTGACCACTATTATTATTATTATTATTATTATTATTATTATTATTATTATTATTTTGGGATTATATTGTCAAACATTATTTTCTCACTTATAATATATTACATTCTCAATAGATAATAGGCCATATAAAAATACTTCTAAATTTATCGTTTTATAAGTGTGGTGTCGTATTATATTGGATACATGTATCCAATACTTTTTATGTGAGAAAATTTTTAAAAAAAATCCAATATCACTGTATTCGCATAGTATCTTATCCATACATTATATTCATATTATATCTTGTCTGCATCGCTACATTTGTATCGTGTCTTGTCTGCGTTGTATTTTTTGTGTCCACGGCTTATTATTATTATTATTATTATTATTATTATTATTATTATTATTATTATCGGACCTTTGAGACTTGAGAGGTCACCATATAAGGAATGTCGGCAAACGATAATGCCCGAAGCATAAAATCCGAGAAAAACATGCAATCAAATATATGGACTATGGTTACACCAACTGCATTTATCGATGTTTTTTTGTTTGATTTCTAGATTTTTATTTTTGTTTTAATCTTTTGATAGTGAAATTTATCTTTGTTGTTTTCGTGGAGAAAAAGGTTGCAATGACAATATTCCTTTTCAAAGGCCGGTAAAAAGAAATAAAATTAAAAGGAAAATTTTAGTGAAAAAGTTTGAGTCAAATAATTTAAAGTGTTTTTTGTATGATAATTTGTTAGCCTTCTTTTTCAACAAAGACTGCTTTTGTGTCTTTTCCCATTTTGAAAAAGTGACACATTTCTTAATCCTTTATGACCTTTTTAGGTAAATTAAGTTTAATTTTTAACTAAACTTTGCATTCTTTTAATTTAATCCATGATACCTGACTATAGATATGGAGATATGATCTTCGCACGATAATACATAGAGTAATATGATTTTTTTTTTAAAAAAAATTAGGTGTTCGACATTAACAGAATACAATATTATAAAATAATATATTTGAAAATGTATAGTTTTTCGGTCAGAATAGAGATGCAAACAAGTAGAGACGATTCATCTCAAGTCCAAAATCGAGTGAGTAGTATCTTATTCGTTGGGTCGCGAGTTTAGAAATTATAGTTTTAAAAAATAATATATAATTATATATATATATACCTACTGACTTTATAAAAAAAATCTCTTGAAAAACCATATATATCATTATATATATTTCAGTAATGCATTAATGTATTATATTATTATTATTATTATTATTATTATTATATACATACACTAAATTCATATAAAATTTAATTTTTTAATACAAATTAATATTGTTTTAATTGGGTTCTGTTGAGCCAATAATAAAAAAGAAAGAAAAAAAATTGATTTAACTCGTTTGCATTTTTAAATCATAATGCAGCTATGTTGCACGGATACGGACACGGCGATACGGACACGACATGACATGGATACGGCGACACAGATTTTTTTGTAAATTTTCCACGTGAGAAGTGTCCGACACGACACGACACAGTAAAATAATATTTTTAGAAATGTCGGTGCATTAGAGTAATACAGTTTAATATTTTAATGATGGCCCGCATGGGATTTTCTTTTTTAGATTTATTTGATTGATGGAATCGTTTGGGAGGGTTTTTTTTATATGCATGTTGTCGCGATAACTCAGATACTTTTGAAGTCGATTCATATTTTTTACGCCTTTATAGTTTAATAATTTTAAAGCCAAATAAACCTAATTAATTAAAAAAGGAAGCATTTTTAAATTGGAGAAATTGATTATATTTCGATTTTTAGAATATATGGTCACAAATTAATATCATTTATTTAATTTCAACATTCTAAGTATTTCACGAATCAGATTATTAAAACCTAGGCCATGTCCACCATAGTTTTGTGTATTTAGACATTAATATGTGCATGACAACAATCAATTAACCTTAGAAATTTACTGTAGTTAAGTCAAGTGGATTGTATTTATTGAAATAATATGTTTCTTAAAAACAAAAAGTAAATTGAGGTATAAATAAATAAAATTTGAAGTTGAACGAATGTGTGTGAGTCTCCCTCTATATTTACATATTTATAGAGGCGGGGCTAGAGTTACTTTGTATATATACGTGTATGCATAGTGGCTGAGACGGAGACACGTGAGGACACCCGCTCTCTCAAACATTTGGCTCCTTATTAAAAAATATTTATCTTAAAGTTAAAAACATAAATATTTATCCTATATGTATACATGTAAATAAAAACGTTTTTTCGATTGTCACATTCAAATACTAGCTTTTAAGGTACTAAAAAGTCTTTCAATCTGTTTCAATTAATATTTCAGTCTTATGTCACTTTCAAAGAATATTTGATATCTTTTTAGTAATGTAAGGTTGATAACTAATTTTCTTTTACATGATTCCCACTATCTATTATATATAATATATATCAACACTTTTAAATAGTTCACGAGGAGGATTTTGGACTAATTGACGCACTAAGTTAATTAATGGACTTCAAGTATTAATTAAAATGCATGGCATGTTCCTTTCGCAGACAATTGAATAAACAATACACAACTCAGAGCAATTTTTAAGAATTAATCAGTTTTTTATGAATGTTTTTAAAAATATTATTTTATTTTATCGTATCGTATTAGATATTCATATCGAGACATCATATCTAACATGTAATTTTATTTTTAAATATCATCATATTCGTGTCTTATGCGTATATTACTTATCGATATTCAAACTCAAAACTATAATACTGACTTATTCCAAAAAAAAGAGTACTTAATTGTCTTAATTATGTCAGACAATTAGATGGCCGGAAACTCTGAGAGATCAAAATAATACTAATAATAATAATAACAACAACGTATTAACGTACCTACTTATATTAATAAAAGTTGAGATAAATAAAAATGTACCATCAATTGTAATACGATCATACCACATAAATATATATAATAGAAATAAGAGCAACATCTATGCGTGTACTATACACAATTTTTTTTAATGTAATTGATGCAATAATAATCAGATTTGAATGTGTTTTTTTTTTCCCCTTGTAGAAATGACCATCCATTTTAGCTATTTTATTAATGTTAATATTAAATACACCTATATATATGTAAGAACAATTAAAAAACCCACTAGCTAAATTAAGTGTTATGAAAAAACAAAAACCAAACTTTACTAACTAATTCATTAGGAAATCAATAATTACTTTTTAACCTTATTCTTGTTAAATACTCACTACTTTAATTGTTATTATTTTAATAACATTTTTATAATTTAAATTTCATTCTGCTCATTTAAAAGCAGAAGATTTTACAAAGGCCCAGCTATCCATAAAGGCAACTACTCCTAATCGAGGACACGAAGCATGATACAATAGCTTTCACATTAATGAGCATGTCCCAATTTCATAATTTACTCAACAAAAATTCAATATAGTTATTGATTGATATTCTGAGGCAATTATTTCACCCCAAAAGTACATAATAAATGAACAAAAATGACACATTACGAACATTGTTGCGAGTTGAGTATCCTCATCAATCAAACATTCAATGCAAGAAACCAATGATGACAATAGGCAATGAAGTGCACACAAATGCAATGCAAGTGATCAAATATATACCCAAAAGATTTTATCAAGATTTAGAGAGATAGTGTATTAATTATTAAAAAAATACAAAATCAAGATACCAACTACTTCTATATGTAATTTTGGAATATTGCTTTTTTATAAAATTTTTGGTAGTATAACTAAAAAAAATATTGCAATTTATTGATTTAAGAAGTTAAAACCAATTTTAGGTTGCAGAAAACAATGTGTGTGAAATACATGCTTACTATAACAGTAATATATGTCACAAATGCTTAATTCATGTATCTAACCACATTAGCTACCATTAAAAGAGGAAAAAAAAGTTGGAATGTCATGTAATTTTAATCTCTTCAAGTATTTGTGCCACGTATAACATTTTAAGTAAGCAAGTATTTCTCGCACACATTATTTTTCCTGCGCCTAAAACTGGTTTTGGTGACCAAAATTTGCAAATTGCAACAATTTTTTAATTGTAGGCATCAGAAAAAAATATGCTCCAAAATTATAAATAGAGCGTTTCGATTTTATATTTTCCCATTAATTATTACAACATTCGTTTGAGGAAATTAATGTCTATACATACGTAAACACGCATGGAGAAGATATTAAATAATTTTGGAGGAAAAAATAAATAAATGCATTAATATTTGTGTAGTCAAAGAAGGAACATGATTTTGTGGACAGCAAAGTTGTTGAATCTGTTACAGGAAGAGATATGAATGTCTTCCTCGTGACCTTTGTATGTTGTAATATTTCCTTAACAGTTTCGTTACCGCGTCACCACCTTTTCCCTGTAATAATCCCTCTCTTCTCTTCTCAGCCAATGGAAAACTGTTCAAATTGAGATGGGCTCTTTCTTTTTTTCTTTAATTTTTACGTATTTGTTAATTTGGCTAAAGCTATTATTGTAAAACTTCTAATTATAGGATATGATGCACGTACATGAGCACATCCGTACGGGACATACGACAAGATGGAACGATGAAAAATACGTGATGAGTGGACTATTGAGGTTATATAGAAAATCTAACCACGTACTTAATAACAATAATTATCGGTATATCTTATTACTCTTGATTATATTACTGTTCTATATGAATTCATACTATAAGTATTGGATAAAATATCTTTCGTTTGTTTTGTAGTAATATGATTCTTCAAAATATCATCATCATTATAACAAAAATATATAAACTATATCATATAATTGATTCATTATTTTGAGAAAATATCACTTCGATCCTTACTTTTAACGGTTTTTCCTTAAAGGTGTTTTATTATAATATACAAATATTTTTAAAAATATTATGTTTCTATCATGTCGTATCAGATACATATTTAATATATTATTCATATGAAAATTATTTTTTAAAAAATTTTGTATCATCGTAATCGTGTCATATTATATTTTTATTACAGTATTCATATGTCATACATCATAAGTACCCTGCCATTGTGCGGTAATATAGAAAAAAGGGTCTTTAATTTTCTTGATTTAATAAGATAACCCAATTGGTAGAGTATTGGAAAAATTAAGATATATAATATAAAGTTTTGGGGCAATAAGAGCGCCAAAGTAAATGTCAATAAGCACATTTACCAAAATCATTGTGTTACCCTATTTTTGGAATTTGACACAACATCGGTACCAAGAACGACATCAAACAACCTAAATTACTTAAATTCATAATTTTGTACTGCATTTCTTAACATATTCCTTTTATAAATATAATAAAACAAAACATTACTTGTTAGCCCGCCAACCAACCCAACATTTTCACTTCTAACCTAAAAATATGTGATATTTTACCACGAGCAATAATTTTTTGCCGAAATTTAGTTGTTCTTGATTCAATTTTAACAACAATTATCTAAATTACGTGTTATATGTGTCAATTATATAGTTAACATTACCAATCATATAATATAATTTTATTTATGTAATGGTTAATTAAAGTATCATTTTATTCATCTTAAATATATAGCTCAGAAGTCTTCCTTAAGCTCAAACTTAAAAAGCCAGCTTCTAAGGTAAGAACATCTCTAACATTTAAATTATCATATGTGACGATAAGCTCATATTATAAAATTATCATTCGTATTTAATTTATCAACTTGTTCCGCATCAACCAGATACTAAATTATGTTACTACTTAATAATGTTTAGATAATCTTAATTACCTCATCAATTAGAGTTGAGTTGGGGTCAAATATCAACCAAACTACAAAAATAGTGCTAAGGATGTCATTGACATGATTGCGATCATTGATTGCAAGCAAAGAATCAACCTTAAGTTGATGGGTAATATGAGCCTTAAGTCTAGCCTTATTAATTATATCCCTTCATATTGTCATGTTCTGTTTAAGCCTTATTTTCGACACTTGGAATATGATACTATAACTAACGATAGTTTTTGATTGATTTATATATGAATGGGGATCTCGTTAACAATTTTACGGTTATGATGATTTTTTTAAAAAAAAGCACATAATATATAACATGATACAAAAATATATCCTACAATATTTCATATTCTAGGTTCATCCAGAAATGGGCATGCGGGAATACATTATCGAACTAAACACTAAATTATGTACCATTATTTACTAATCTTTTAACATCACCTTAAACATGGTCGTTTTTGGAGAAACTAGTGTCTTTCTTCCTTTTCAAATTTAAATCAACATAAATTTAAGACACCTCCTATAAATTTAACAAAAGTGATTAAGGGAAAGGAGTGTGGATCGAACTACGTGCTTAAAAAAGCAAAACAACAATAATGGAGCATAGTACTTAAGTCCCTAACAGACAACAGATTCCTTCTTCTTTTTGAAACCTTTGATTTTGAATACTTTTTTTTTTTCTTTCCTTCCCATTTTTCAAAGAAAATCTTTTTCCAAAAAGAGTTTTTGAGAAAAGAGACAAACAGAATCTGTTTTTTGCTCCCAAAAAACGAGAAAAAATAAATAAATAACTTAAAATAAAAATTAGAAAAAAAAAAGAGCAGTTAATTACACAGCCCGAGTCCAACAGTGTGTGTGTTGAATGGGGCTTCCCACCATCACCCACCCACACGAACGGTTCTCGATTTCCATGCACACAAACACACTCTTTTACACTCCCCAACACACATACACACATATATATATATATATATATAGTTATATACATATCTTTCTCTGTATATATATATATATATATATATATATATATATATATTTAGAGAGAGAGTGAAAGAAAATCAGGAGAGAGAGGAATACAAGTTTTGATGTACGTTACTAGTCTCAAAAGTGCAAGATTAGGAGAGAAAAGAGTTTGTGAGTGAGTTTTTCATGTTTCTTGATCTTCATTCATAATCCTCCTGCTGCATTCTTCGAGTAATAGTACAAAAAAGAAAGTAAAATTTCATTCATCTTTTTATATTACTGTTTTCTTTTCTGGAAAACATCTCCTTTCACTTCGAAAGACTTGATTTTTCTCGGGTTATCAGTCACGGAAATGAATCTGCACAACCTGTTGCATACCGATAACAGAAAAGTACGAGATGGGATTCACGAAATGACCCTTATAGCCCCACCCGCCGCCCCTCCCCTCCGTCCTCATCAAGGGAACACCGGGGGCAGTTTCGGAATAGTGGGGTTTGATCATCATCAGTATCTGAGCGCTCCTTTTCTGGGGCAGAATAATCTGAAAAGGGCATGGTCTTTTCACTCTGAGGGAGAGGAAAGAGTCACAAAGAGGACAAATAATGGGCACATAAAGCTTTGCGCTCGCGGCCATTGGAGACCCCATGAAGATGCTAAGCTCAAAGAACTTGTCTCCCAGTTTGGCCCCCAGAACTGGAATCTCATCGCTGAAAAACTCGAAGGAAGATCAGGTCTGTGTGCTGTGTGTGTGTTTGAGTGTGAAGTTATCAAGATCATTCAAGAAAAGATTAGATTTTTACTTTTTTTTTTTTGAAATTTTAATTGTTGAATGTATGTAATGTAGGTAAAAGTTGCAGATTGAGGTGGTTTAACCAGTTGGATCCGAGAATTAACAGGAGGGCGTTTAGTGAGGAGGAGGAAGAGAGGCTTTTGGCAGCACACACAATGTATGGTAACAAATGGGCTATGATTGCGAGGCTGTTCCCGGGGAGGACAGATAATGCGGTAAAGAATCACTGGCATGTGATTATGGCCAGAAAACACAGAGAACAAAACAGTGTTTACAGAAGAAGAAAGCCTGCTTCATTGCAGCAGAATCCCAACATCACAAATGCATGCAGTGATCAATCAACTATTTCCACCAATAATAATAATTTTGAGGAATTGTCTGGTGGTGGATCGACTTGCACGGATTTGTGTCTCACACCATCTTCGGTTAAAACCCGTCATTTTCTCAGCAGGTTCAGCCCTGTTCATCACCGGAATTATATCCTCACTTCTGAAGCTGGTAATTCGATTTTTCTCATCAAATTTCCAATAGTGTGTTTGCGTCCGCATTGAAAGGAAATCAAGATTTGAAGTTTTCCAAAAGGGTTTTTGAAATCTATTGTTGATTACCGATGTAATGATCTTTTTCTTTTTCGTAAAGAACTTCTGATATGGGTTTAAAATTATTATGAATACTTTTGATTTTTACTGTTGTGTTTTGATGGGCTGGCAGGCATTGAAATCAAGGGCAACAACCAGTTAGATGATCTTGAAAAGGGAAATGGTGGAAATGTTGATCTTGATCATCATCAAACAAACGGCCACTCAGATAACTCATCAAACTCTGAAGTTTCTGCATTTGAGTCAGTAGCCAACAACAATAGGCCCAATCTCTACATGTGTGGGGAAGATCAAAACGGAAAATTTGGCAATCCAAACATGCCATTCATTGATTTTCTTAAAGTGGGACCCACTTGAGTTGGGGTGGGGGTGCAATTTCACTATACTGAGGGGGGTAAATGGTAATTGGAGTTTTCTATCAATAGGGTAAGCAGAAAAAAGTGGAGAAAAAACATGGAAACTGCCAAGAATGGCTAGCAATTATTGCAATCTCTGTTTAGTGCTAAGTTATATGCAAAAAGAAAAAGTGGGATTTGCAGGAAATAGAGAGACCCTTGAGCCTGCATTGTTGAGTAAAATCCCATAAAATGTATAAAAAAACAAAAAAATCAGTAAAGTAATTCTGATATTTTTTACTGCTGTATTGATTTGATTCTACCTTTTCTTATTTTCATCTATAAGGTAAAATACAAGAGTTTGTGTGTGTGTGTGTTTGAGGCAGAGTAATCAATGAATGTGGCCATATTAGATGACTTGTGAGTTTGGTATACTTTGTTGACTGTGTGTACGGGGAATAAGTGGCTTTAATGCATCTTTTCTGGGTGGTTTGTTGCATACTTTTGTCCTTTCTTTTATCACTGCGCATGGGGGTGGTGGTAGGGGGCGGGGGTAAGACACCTGAGTCATGAACTAGAAATTAGTTTATATACTTCTTGTGGGGTTGGTTTGTTTTCATTAATTTGATGGGATTTTGCTTTATGACGTTTGTTGTGCTTTGTTTTCATTTCTTTAATTTGATGGTCAAGTTATTATGACTTGATGATGCTATCGTACCACGAGTGTCCAATTATGGATCGGCTCGGCTCGATTAGCCCGTGTCGAGTCGGGTTTGTATAAAAAATTTCCACTCGACATTCACATTCCAGCATAGGCACCAATAAGTATGTACATAATCGTGAATGTTACAATTATACGGGCACCATTCGAATATGATAGTGAAGGAAAAAAAAATCCAATATAGACAAAATTAAATATTTTAAATTGATGCGATTAAATGTCATTAAGTACATATTCGTGAATGTTAACTCAATGCCATAGGGTTGTCTAATATGAGATCCAAATTCATTGTTTGTGTGTGGGTTTTGCTCGACTCAGGTAAAAACATTGTTAGTTACTCGGCATCAATTGAGGGGCATTTTAGTTATTTGAAGACATCGGACTATTAGGAAAACTGAAGTTACGCAGATAAAGTTATAGAAGAATTTAGAACAAAAATTCTGAACGAAATTCCAAACAAACAAACTCCATTAGAGTGATTGTTTTCAAAGGAATTTTATCAAATCTTTGATATAATGATGAAAATAGGGAGTGACATGAGTAACCCCACAACGTCTTTAAGGTTTTTATTGTCTCTATCATGAAAGGTTTGCTAAAGGTTCCAGATAATACATGTCTAAAATATATATTAAATCTCAAGAAAATATTAGTTCTAAGTAATAACAATTCACTAAAAAAGGATCTCAAGGAATGTTGCTTTATAAAGGATGATATTCTTAATTCAAAATAAGTGTGTTTATATTGTTTTGGTACTAGTTCAGTAATTATTGATACTTAATCCGATTTAACTTCTCTTACAACTTCCAGACGTGAATTTGTTGGTAATAATATGACATGAATTTGTTTGTAATAATATTTATATAACTTTCACGCGTTCTGAAACATAGCTTCATGGAAAATTTTATAACCTTATCAGTTTTGAAATACCTGTCAATCTACCGTCATAGAACTGATGCAATTTTAGAGTTGATTTGTTATTAAATACCAGCAGCCCAACAATCTTTTAATATTTTCATACCTAATATTAAAGATGTATTAAAGATGTAGAGATAGTTGATTAATAGGTAGGTATTCACGTTAAAACTTAAACTCATTCGACATGAATATATGCAAATCAAAATATATAATTTCTCTTTTAACACACACTCCAAATAGCAAGACAAATTTGAATCAAAATCATTATTGTCTTGAATAAAGAGTCATTTAGCCATCAAACTAACCACTGTTTGTTCGAGTTTATTTACAAAATAATGTAATAACCTTATATTTCAGCATAAAATATAGGCAAATAAATGGCGATTAATAAATATTTGATGTAGTGACCAAAATAAATAAATAAATATTTGATGTACTCTAAGAAAAAGAAAAAAAAAATTGAAGCATATAACGTGATACTTTGTGTCTCTGCCAAAATTACAGAACCAACAGTCTATATTACTGCTTTTATATGGGCTGGTGAAATGGACAAAAGTGAAGTGTCTGGGCTTCAAAGGCTTTACGATTTCTCAATGGGCCAGCGTTCAGCCCAAACAAGTTGGGGCAACTTGGCCCATGTATAATGATATCCTATAAATCTGAAGAAATATATATATATAGTCTACTTGCAATTTTAAAATTTTGTTTAATAACTGATCGTAATACTAGGAATCCTTTTAAATCAATCTCAAATAAATTTTTTACGTGCATCCAATTATAATGTCAGAATAAAATGACCACCAAAAATCAGAATTCGAAACCCTCAAAAATCAAAATACATATATCACAAGCATATGCAAACATTTTCAAATGTCATGTCTTTATATTATATACAATACAATATAGAGGTAGTGTAAGTGAGGTATATAGTTAATTTAAGCAGTATTGGCAAACATGCTGTCAGTAGCAGTAGTTTCAGATTGGTTATGGTTGTCGGTGATTGATGGCATGACTTGGGGAATCTTTTACAATGAATTCCGCGGCATTTCTTCTTCTTCTTTATTCCCGCATAATTTAGTACTGCTCGAAGCACTACTCTGAATATAATTTTCGATGCCTGTGAAGTGTGAAACTGGAAAAATATAGGAAGGTCGCATTAATGCTGATGAGTACACGGTTTTCCTTTTCTGGACAGAAGTCTGGGGATATCTTTTTTCTCTTAGTTTTCTTTTTTTCTGAGTTTGAGTCCTGAAGATATTTGTTAGAGGAGTGATGATTCTGTCCACCCTATTGGATCTATTCATTAAGTTAGGATTTGAACTGTTAATCTTAAGAATTTAATATTATGTCCCAATGACTAAACTGACTCTTTTCTTAGTCTTTTGAAAATGTTATCGGGCAAATTTTTGGGAACTCATACACACACATAAATAAAATTAAACTTATAATTTCTAGGTAAAATTACATTTGGCTACCCTGTTAGATAGGTTAATTACAATGCAATCCATTTTTATCACAAAATTACAATTTAGTCTCTAAATATTATGGACCGTTTGTGATCTTTCTATTCCATTAGAGTTCTGTTAGATCTACAAGAACTGCATTGTTATATGTATAATATATAGGGATCGTTTTATTGGAATATGTATATTGCATGAATGAATTTGTTATTTTATTCATTAAGTTAATGGAAAGATTGACCCCAACCGTAATGGAACTTTAACGGAATGGAGAGATCACAAACGGTCCGTAACATTCAGTGATTAAATTGTAATTTTCGAACAAAGATGGACTACGATGTAAATACCCTATATATCAGTAGTCGGATGTAATTTTTCCTTATATATAAGAGTAAATTTCATGCTTAATCCTAAAGCTTTGAGTTTGTGCTACTTTAGTCCCTAAAATCTCAAAAGCAATAGATAAGCTGTCTCAAATGTTACTAATTTGTTTCAAGATAGTCCCTCAATAATTTTTCCGTTAGAATACAGTAGGAAACAATTTCACGTACGCCAAATATGCAATCAATAAAGGTATTCTTGTCTTGTACTCTTAAAGTGACACCCTCTGCTTTCATGCGGCGAGACTCAAATCCAATAGTTGGTAAATTGGATAGAAACCACCTTTCTTCAGTGTATCACTGACACTCCTTCCTGAGGCGGCATACACTTTTTTCTTTCTTTCAGAGCCGTTGGCGGGATGTACTAGACCCACTACGTACCACACCACCGAACAGATTGTCTGAATGCCGAGTCTTTCACTGCCGTCAACTCGACGTCGTTGTCACTTGTCTGGTGCAAGAGTTGGCCGGAAACTGAACTTTACTAAACAAGCGAGAAAGGACAAAACCAATTACATAAAAAAAATTTAACACATTTTTACCTAAAAAGTTATTGATGGGATAATTTGAAACAAAGAGTAAATTATTAAAAAAGTCATGTAAAGTGAGTCATATACAATTTTAATCCAAAGAGTGACAGTTGACTCACTTTTGGTCCAATTAAGTGGCATTTTGCTTAATTTTGGTCCCATTGACCACATTTCAACCAAAATAACGTTTGACCGTTAAAAAAAATTACTTTTTACCCTATTTTCTTAAAAAGTTA
>JBBMKE010000003.1:12973771-12984541 GCA_037834125.1 Lippia alba
TTTAGGTTTCGGTCCTGGTTTCTTAAATTGTCCAGAATTCTTTTTAACACCAAAATGTTTCTTTTTGGAAGAATTTCTAGAATCAACATAATGCACACTCGATTGTCCTTGAACCAAATTCTTAGCATTGCATTTTCGAGCCTCCTCTTCAATACACAGATGCTTCTGAATTTGTTCCAAGGACATATCCTCAATTTTATGCAACAACCTCTTTGAATAATCTTTCCAGGCAGGAGGGAGCTTTGAAATTATCGCTCCTACCTGGAATGCTTCTGGAAGGACAATTTTCACAATTCTGAATTTGCTCACAATTACCTGGAGCTCATGCACTTGCTCCAGGATTGGCTTATTGTCTACCATTTTAAAGTTCAAATATTTAGAAACTAAATATTTGTTTGTACCTTCTTCCTTAGCCTTGTATTTGTATTCCAAGGTCTCCCACAACTCTCTGGGTGACTGTACGTTTGTGTATAAGTCGTACATCCTGTCGGATAAAGTATTCAGAATGTGTCCACGAGCCAATTGTTCATCTTAAGCCCTTTTCCTTCGTTGATGTTGAAGGGTCTCCACGATCTCCTGGTGGATTTGCAAAGGGTTCTTAGAAGGAGCTGCTCCTGTTGTGATGGCATGAGGAACACCGCCTGCTGCGGGAGGGTTGGCTGGAAGAGCCCCGCCTGCTGGAGTGGCGGTGGCTGGAGTGGTACTGGCCGGAGCACCGCCTGTTGCAGTAGGCAGATCCACGTCTATTGGCTGCTGGGGAGCAGAAGGGTCTTCTGGAATTGGTGGCAAGTTGGGGTCCAGAACATATGCCAGCTTCAACACGGTAAGGAGGAACTTCATCTTGTCTTGCCAGCGACTGAAGTTGTTTCCATCAAAACGATCAAGCTTCTGCTGGTTCATGATCTTGAAGGATTCTGATTCCATATCTCAAAACGAATTAACACTTTAAGATTGCTGAGAAAAGTGTGGTTTAGGATCAAAATGACACGGGTAGTCCCTGTCCTTAAAGTGTTAATCGTCTCTACTCGTCTGAGTTTGCTAAAGGTTGCAGATGATTTACTTTTAGGATATATGTCAAGCTGGTTTGTGAATTTCGTGCAGTAGCAATTTGCAGAAATTCTGTGAATGTTGTTGAATTTCAGATATGTGGAATTATTATATTTAAAGGTCTCAGATGTTTGGCAGCCATATATGTCAAGCTGGTTTGTGAATTTCGTGCAATAGCAATTTGCAGAAACTATGTGAATGTTGTTGTATTTCAGATATGTGGAATTGTTATATTTAACGGTCTCAGATGTTTGGCAGCCATATATGTCAAGCTGGTTTGTGAATTTCGTGCAATAGCAATTTGCAGAAATTCTGTGAATGTTGCTGTATTTCAGATATGTGGAATTGTTACCATATATGTCAAGCTGGTTTGTGAATTTCGTGCAATAGCAATTTGCAGAAATTCTGTTATATTTAAAGGTCTCAGATGTTTGGCATCCATAATGTGAGGATTTGAAAAGTATTTAAAGGTCTCAGATGTTTGGCAGCCATAATGTGAGGATTTGAAAAGGTCAAATTCATACCTGACCGTTACATCCCTCAACGGATCTGACTTTTGAATCAAATTCAGATCCTAGCGACGATGCGCACGTACGAAGTGCAAAGTGCGCCACGTGCGCCATCAAACGCCACATTCACCCATGTCCGGTCTGTGCACGTGCGCGGTGCGGTGCACCCGAGTGAGCCCATTAGTCCTCTCTTGGGTTTCATAATTTAATAACACATACAACACTTTATTATATAAGGCTGCCTACTTAGTGTTAATTTTTCAATGTGGGACAAATTAACCAATGCACATTTTCCAAACAACCTTTGATATGCCTTTGTATATTTGTTCAATATTTGTTCATTAATTCTCCAATAATTAATATACAAATATATGGCATATTCAACACTATCACGATTAATATTCTAACCATGATTTATTTTTAATTGTGAGTTATGATATAAATTGTTGCTTTTAAATAGCCAGGAAAGACATGATAAATTGGTAATGCACGTACATAATATTCCCTACCTATAGTAATAATTTGATCACAAAAATATTTGTTACCATAATTTCTCAAAAAACGTTATATTTCTGCTATAAAGTATAAACGTGCCCAACTTTGAGCCGTTTCTGGTTTCATTATCATTTATATCAATATTTTTATGGAAACTGTGTTTTTAATAAATTAAATTCCCGCAAGTTTTCGTATTCCCTTTTATGCTTTCCTTTTGAAATTATAAATAGCTGCATTTTACACAATCTTCTTCATCTTGCTTCAGTCCAAATAAAAAGATAAAATACAAAAGACGGAGAAGAAAAAAAAACGTCAAGGTTTCAATAGTACTTCAATGGCAGCAGCAATCAAGGTTCTTTCTGTGATTTTCCTGCTCTCAATGATGACCAAAGGTATAATTCTACAATATATATATATATTTTTTTAAAATTAATTTTGTACTTCATTTCATATTTAAATAAAAAACGTAATACTCTATACATTTTAATTTTCAAGTATGCAGAAATTACTAAATGTTTTGTTTTGTACCTCAGGCGTTTATTTTTTTCATCTTTCTGGTTCCTTTTGTCCAATTATTTAAAATTGTTGTTGTATGATGTTCCGAACAAGAGTGATCCATTTCTCTAACGGTGTACACTTCCGATGGTGCAGGCACGCTGCAGCAATGCGAACCAAAGAACTTAATTATAACACAAAAAGCAACCGGAAAGATGGTGAACAGTGAGCCCGAGTGGAAAGTTACAGCGGTATTATCTTGCCCGTGTACATTGAGCGATGTAAAATTATTATGCAACGGATTAGTATCCGCAAAAATTATAAGCCCTCCAAATACTCTCTCGATATCCGGGAATAGTTGTCTCCTCAACAACGGTCAACCAATCTATTCGGGCACCTCAATTAGCTTTGTCTATGCTGCTACTGCACCTGTCACCTTCGAGCCTATTGGTGCTACAGTTGCATGTTCTTGAGCTCGAGTCAAAGGAACTTATCAAGATATTCATGATTTGTTTTTTAAAGTTAATTTTGAGCATTTTTTTGATATTATATATATTCGAATAAAGATTTTTCCTGTATTTATTCAATAAGAAAGAGGAAGATATATAAAGAGTTGTATTTCACATGATTTTGTCCAATCAAACATACTACATAGTCAAGTTTTCTACTACAAACACATTACTTATTGGGATCTCATGGCAATACAAAATTGGCATCAAAGACATGTTAGTAAAGTTTTGCACGAAATAGTGTTGGGTTCAGCAAATATTCATTTCAAATTTGATTTAATCAACTAAGTTACAAAGAATGCAATTAGTACATAGGAGTGCGCATTCGATATATACCAAACCGAAATTTCCATACGCCCTAACCAAATTTCTTGATTCACATCAGTTTTTACCCGAATTGTTCCGGCACGGTTCCGCACAAACCGAGTTTCCGAATTAACAAAAATTAAAAACACAGACTGGCCATGGCATGCAATACATTCAATTCTTCATGCAATTTCATTTCTTGTCAGCCTCCTGCCAAAGTTCACAGCTTCCCATGATACTATACAGAACATAACTCTAATCGTCTAAACGTGTAATACATAAATTGTGTTTTTTGCTTCAAACTAAAACTGCTATAAAGTTATAAATAATAAAAACATGTATGATATTAGGTATTAGGATAAATATAAAATATTATATATTTATATAGTTATATTAATATAATAAAAATATATATATTTCAATATTTCAGTCGGTTCAGTATACCGTATCAAAATACTAGTAATACTGAATCGAAAATCAAAATTTTAAAATGACTTGTACTGAATACCAAACCGAATTATCAGTTCGTACCGAATTTTCAATTTCGATCGGAAACTCTGCACCCAAGGCTCCGCTGGTTGTCATGCGTCATTAGGGAATCACAAAGAGGTTGGACGAACAATTAATAAATAACAAACTGACAAAACAGTGGGTTTTACTAAATCCTAATCGTTTTCAGTTAACAAAAAACTAACTGCTTCACGAGACTCATAAGAAAGAGAGCCCCTTTTCATTATGTCACCGCTGCTGACCTGCCTTTATCCACCCACATCATAACTCCCAATATTCAAACATTTCAAGATTTAAAAATGAAAATAAACAAGTTAGGTTAATGGAACTGGGATCAGGTCAATGGCGTGTAATTTAGAGATTTACGCTAAAATGCAGCAACCTGGATATATATAATATTGCTTTCAAGGAGACTTCCAATGGGTTTAACCAGTTGAGAATATTATCGTCTCTCTCGTCTGGATTCGTTCCCTCCAAGAATTGCGCCAATAAACACACCATTTGCTGTCAGGGAAAACCAGAGCAGGATCATCAGATTTTCATGGCGATGACGATGAGAGACGAGCGCAGAGTGCAGCCAGTTCAAGCTCAAGAACCACGACGCAACGCTGAATCAAGAAACCAGGTCTCTCTCTCTCTCTCTCTCTCACACCACGGATCCATATATTTCTTGATCTTAGACTCTTCTCCGTCTCTCTCTCTCTCTCTCTCACACACACACACATCCATGTATTTCTTGATCTTAATTTTTCCTTATTTTTTTTCCGTTTCTCGAACAAATGAACTTAACAGTAAACTCAATGCAGATACCAGAAACCAATAGTGCAGGAAAAGAGGGAAACTTCCTGAACAAGCTCTTCAAGTACCTTTTCTACATCCACATTGCGCTGATCATCATCCTGGCAATAGTTCTTGCACTTCGTGGGCTATTATCCCCTGCGTCTCATCATTTCAGGCCCAAGAAATGGTTTCTACCCATCCTCTCTTCAACAGCTTGTGCAGGAATCACAGCTCTCCTATGGCAACCGTTAACGTCTTACGCTGCATCAAGAACTCTGAAAACCACATTCTGCCTCGGCCCCGTTCTCACCCTTGCATACGGGGTTTTGCTCGTCTGCATTGGCACCCCGGGGAGCTTAGCGGCATCGGCAGTTATGTTCCTATCGTTCTTTATCCAGTCCCTCTACGCATGTTGGGTGAATCAGAGATTTGACCATGCAAGTAAGATACTTACACTTTCTCTGGTATACAATCCACCAAAGGTCAAAGCCACCGTATTTCTGTTTGTCGTCATTGCAACTCTCTACACATCTTTATTGGTCACCGGCATCGGAGGGTCGACAGCCAGCGGAGATAAAATAGACACTTTATTCATTTTCATCATCCTGGGAAGTTTCACATGGACAATGCAGATAATCAAGAATATGATACAAGTCACAGTATCACATTCCAAGTACATGAAATTTGCATGTGGGATGGAAGTTGACTTTACGACAGCCTTAAAAAGCGCAGCTAAATACTCAGGGGGGACTATTTGCATCGGTTCGATCGTGGTACCGGTTCTCGATTGTGTTCATAGTCTTGCTAGAGGAGTGAGTTTGCATGCAGAGGGTGTAGATGAGTTCCTCATTTCGGGAAACTGCTGTGCAGGAGTGGCATCACGAGTAGTACTTTACGGAAATAGATGGGGCTTCGTGCATGTGGGGTTGTACAATAAAGGGATTTTGAAAGCTTCAACGGATACATGGGAGATGTTCAGAAAAGCTGAGATGGAAAAGATGGTGTATTCTGATCTCACTAGTTCATTCTGCTTCGTAGCTGCAGGGGCAGCAGGTTGTATATGTGCATTAGTGGGGGGCGTATGGGAACTTTTTATCGACAAGAGATATGCCACAACAGTGTCTATATATGCCTTCTTGATTGGATTTTTCATAGTAAGCACTCACACTTTTGCAAAAATAGAAAAATATACTGAAGATTTCTATGTTTATGAACTGTGAATTAGTTTCTAACATCTTTTATAATTGTAGAATACGGTGGCTATGGCATGGGTACAAGCTAGTGTCATGGCATATTATGTCGCGTATGCAGAAAAACCAAATAGCACGGAATTCGACAGTACCATACCTGATTATATCCAGAAGCTGCGAAGATCAGAAGAGTTGCAGGCGGTATAGATTTTTTCTTACAGCTCAAAGTGGAATCCATATTCTAAACGGATGCATTCTTTGTTCTTTTTCTACACGATGTGAATAGGTAGTTAGAACAGAATACAGCATTCAAATGGAAAAGAATGACTAGGTTTCTGTTTTGCATACTTGTTTAGCTTTAGAGCAGAGCAGGCCACTGGCTGATGTAACACATTCCTTGACTATGTTGACCTACACAAGTTTTTGTTTACTCTAGAATGGTCTGTATATTCTCTTGAAGAGATTAAGGGCAAAATCTCATGATGATAGGGAACACAAAACTCAGAATTAAAACAAGCATTGTGCATTATATTCTATTTTCTTACTCTGAGAGAAGAGTTGGCAAACAGCAATAGTGGAGGTAAGAGTTACTACACAAGGGGGTCAAGGAATAATAATATTATTAACCTGACAACAACATAGCCACATTTAAATGAATATTGCTTGATTCGTTGATAGTACAAAGAGAATCAAAACCAAAAGCCTAATATCTTGGAAAATTGTAATCGGACTTGCATTTCTTTACTTGCTGCTCAAATCGCACGATGCAATCAGTTCATCGAGAAGCAAACCTTGTATATCAGCAGACTCAAATATGACCTCGACCCCCACATTCTGAACACATAGTATTCCCAGTTCCTCCACAACCTGCTTGACAAAAATGGAGATATCAAGACTCCCGTTACATATTTTAAGCTGATAATTCACCTTAGGTCTGCTTGTCTAGTGATAAGTAATTGTTGCAAACTTGAAATGTATATCGCAAAAGGTGATATCTTTTCCAAGTGGGCTCTGAAGATTGAATATTCTAGAGAACTTCACATATTACATTAAATCATACTTCAAATGTCTGACTAACAACTTAAACCATGGAACTACTGCATTATTACAGCTGTTTAGATTAGAACATTACCTAAACATCGAACTTTAACAATGATGCCTTGACTCTCCAATATAGAGTCCACATATAAGCCTGATCCAGAACAAGTAGTGCAAAGAAGTGCTCCTTTAGCCTCACAACTTGGGCATCGAGGGTTTTCTCCAATATTTTTCTCAGACAAAGATACCCCAACTGGCGTCTCAATTCTTTCCTCAGGGATAGGTTTGTCATAACAAAAGAGAGACTCAAGACTACTTCTTTGCTTGTGAACATTTCTAGCCGCACATCCCACAGACTGCAATGTCATGCCATATCCATCAAGTAAATTTAAATTTACGAAAACTACAAAAAAAAGAAAAAACAAAGTCCCACAAATAAAGAAAGAAATGCCATTGCAGCAAGCTCATTGCATCATTCTCAAATACAATACCATGATACATAATCAACCCGCTTCTAAAAAACGGACGAATAAAAAGCCAGAATAGACACACAATATGTACAATGAAGCTAAGCAACCATAATTCCATCAAAGTCACAAACTTCCATTTTGTCCAACCAATCATGCATTTTAGCAACACTCCTAAAACTTCTAACAATTGTTCTCAAGTGCAGTAACTCCCAAATTACACTCCACCATAGTATAGTCTCAGTTACTTTAAATCATATTTCCAGTTTAAAACATTACAGCCGCCTTTCCAATTCTTACATATTAAAGATCACTAGATACAACCTCTATCAATTAACCAATCGCAGAGACACCAATTTTCTGAAACAGAATCGCTCTCATCCAATCAAACGTGCATTGAACTAGCTTAAAACACACAACTCGAATCCACATGAAAAAACAAATTGAAATCCGGAATCGGAAGCACTAACCCGAGGGGAAGAGAGCAAGACGGAGTCGTTCCCGCGATTTTGGCCACCGAATTGGGGAAGGAACCTCGAATTCTTCGGCAAATGCGAAGATAGAGTCTTGGGCAGCGAACAAATTGCAGAAGGCGAAGTTCTCATAGCACAATCCATTGGCTCGAGCAAAATTGAAGCAACTGTAAATCGGGAGTTGAAAGCTAAGGATTAAATCGAGTTATAATTCGATTTTCTCTTCCTCAATTGCTAGTTTATTGATGTTCGATGAGTTTAAGGACCGAAAGGCTGTACTTTTCCTTTCCTTGTTATCATCGAACGACGACAGTTTTTCTCTCTCTGGTTCAACTTTTCTCTGTTGAATATTCGTGCAGAAGAAAGCGCATTCTCTGTTTTATTACGCTGAGCTGCAAACGCGACTTTAAGTTTGAATATGTATAATGAGAAATGGGCCATGGATCATTGCGTTTCCAAGAATTGAAGAAGTGGTTGGGGTCATTTGCATTTGAACCCCTGATGTATAGTGAAATTACAAAGAAATCCCTTGGTTTCAAAAAAATTACAAAAGATCCATGTGATTGACATTTTTCTTTTACGTTTTCTTTTTTTCTGGTTACCAACTAATATAATTTGAGAGATCAATATCTTCTAAGCAAATTCAAATCAGCGTCGGGTGAATAAAAAATCATGATATTTCTAAATACATGTCTCTGATAAACTATGACATCAGCACAAATATTACGAATTCTTTCGATGTAAACAACTTCGTTAATCCACAACTTATTAATAAACTTACAAAAATCTCTAATAATGAACTTATGAGGATATTCCTTGACGTCAAACAACATTAGGAGATTACAGAACCTGATTCCATGATAACCTTTTGATATTTTAAATTTTCAATCCCAAATCAATTGAAAACTTTCCTGAACTTTAAGAAATTCGACAATCATAATCATAACCTCTCCAGAACACATGTAGCGAAATAATCATTTGTCATTTTCATTCCGAACAAGGGTCTCATTTGTTGTAGTATGTGTGTTCTGAATTCTGATACATGCTATCATCAAAATTAAGTTTGACCAAATTATAAAATGACATATGTCTAATACGAACTTGCATGTTAAGCTATGACGTACGAATACAAGTATGACGATACGGATATGACATGACACGATACAATACTGATAGAACAATATAATTTTTTTTTTTTAAATTTTTTATATAAAAAGTGTCGTATACCACATTTGATATAAAATTTAATACGACATACTAAAATAAATTAATATTTTTATAAATATTCATACATCATAAATGCCGAAAAATAATACCTTATCCTCATGTTTTTGGTGAGCGCATCCCATGTGATTAACTAGAAAGGAGACGGATAACATATTGCGAAGATTACAAAGATTATAAATTCCACATAATTAAAGGCTGCCAAATTCGTAATTCCTATTTTAGTGTGTTCATCTTTTCGAGCCAATGGAACTATCTTGGCTTACGACATACCTCCCTTACATCATATATTCAATTATAGGATCCTCAAGAAAAGAAGACCTAAGAAAGGTTTAAGAGTTGGCAAATATTTGCTGCTCATGGGTCATGGGAATTTGCAATCGTGATGAAGGTTGGTGTATCTTCCGAGAATCAAGAATTCATGTGCCAATTATGCGGAAAATTTTATCTCAAATCTGATTAGTTGAATATAATAAATTAAAAGATAATATATTATACTTATTATTTAATACGACATTCTCCCTAAATCATTAATCAATTATAAAAAATAGTGTAAAAACATCAACTTTTTTATTACATTGATTTAACTGAACCAAACTCGAGGTAAAATTTTTCATAAAATTTCTCAAATTGTAATAAGGGTTACTGAAAAAATTTCGTTTTGACATGTTTTAACTAATCATATCATAAACATTAGGATATAATTTACTTTATTAAAAATGGGTAAATTAGTTATTTAAAATATTAATTTTATATTATTAAAATTTATAAGTGCCCTATCCTATTAATAAAGCCTAAAAAAATATCAAAATATATTATACTATTTAACAACTCCAAATGAGTGGCTGATTAATTTAGACAATTTATTATATATAATAAATAAATTGAATTGAGTATTTAGCAAAATTTTAGTATAAAAATATTAAACTCAATTAGATAAAAAAATTAGAAAAAATAAACATTTTTTAAGAGTTTTAATTAAGTCGTTCAGGACTAGTAAAAAAAAAAGATAAAATTGAATGAATAACTTGAATATGAATAAAAATATATATTATACTGCTTGTTTTTTATTAACTAAATATGTTATACTTCACATCGTGCAAAATAATATTTAGTATAATGTATATGATCTTAATCATTTACGTATAAAAAAGAACATTCAAATATAAAATTAAACATTCAATTTGTCAGGTAGATCGGAGTTGTTTGCATCTTCTAATAAACATATTATAAATTTAAAACATATATTTCAATGCATAAAATTTTTTAAAAATATTATCTTCCCATATTAAACATCATAACCATTTTTTTGTCTTTGATTTCCCATCGTAATTCATATAATAAGTATATTATTATACTACTATTATAATTTATTTATTTTTTTTATTTTCAGAGTATCGTAATTTGTATAGTAAGTATATCGTTATGTTATTATTATTATTATATTTTCGACGAACCTAGCTAATCGATTGGAGTACTAATATTGAAGTTGTTTTTCCAATGATATCTATTATCTCCCAATATAACTTTTTTGCACACACAACGTTAAAAATCGAAATTCTATTTAATATTTAAGTGAACTCAACCTCTTTTTCATTTCAATCAATTATAATTGATATATTGTTGTTGATATACGTTAGCGGTTAGCTCATTAAACATGGTTTAACGTAAATAAGTTATGTATGAATGCAACTTAGAACTAATTTTCCACATTATGGTGACCCGTG
>JBBMKE010000003.1:12992632-13009489 GCA_037834125.1 Lippia alba
TAAGTATCTCGATATTGGCGTCGAGGAATTCAAACTGATTCAGAAGTTAATTTGTAGTAAAATGTGTTATGAGGAGCTATCAAACACATTGCCAAACTATCCAGTAGGTTCTCAAATTAGACTTGCTTCGGCGTAGGAAACCAGTTCAGAGGAAAGCTTCTCAATATAGCCCTCCATTTTATTTTGGCAAATACCCAAGAGTTTTTTCTTTAAGTAAACCGTTTGCCATTTCAAAGAGGAAGCTCTGAACTTTATGCTGAGAAAATTATCAGTAAATTAATTTAAATCGTCTGAAATTCTCTAAGAACTTTCTCATTTTGTCTTGACTAGTTTTCATACACATAGACTCGTTATGTGGTCTGGCTCGTTCTGCAATGTGTCACCAATCTTCACCTCAACATGTATTTCTGATTTTTCACAGATATTGGTTGAGACAGGTCACATGGGGAGACAGGCTAGTGGTGCTGTCACCGTTACAGATGGAGAAACTGTAAGTTACGGACTTGAGAATTTCTGTTCTTTTTTCCTCAGACAGATACTAATAATATATGCTTATGCCAAAAATATATGCCTTTGGATTCTGATCTCTATGCCTCTTTGGTCAAATGTCTGGCTAAAATATTAACTAAGTTGTACTGAGTTGATGAGTTTATGATCAAATATAATAGTTTGGTTTACCTTGTAGATGGTCTACACGACTGTCTGTTTGTCCGATTTTCCCAGCGAGCCTTCTGATTTCTTCCCTCTTTCTGTTCATTATCAAGAGCGATTCTCGGCAGCTGGTAGAACAAGGTAAATGTTGGGCATTTTAGCTCAATTTGTTCTCAGTTTCTCCATGTTTGATAAGGAGTTAACTTTTTGTTATCCTTCCATTGTTCAGTGGTGGATTTTTCAAGAGAGAGGGAAGGACAAAAGATCATGAGGTATTTATACTATTTACTGGTAGATGTTGAAAAGGTGTTGCTATGATGGTGGAAATTTTCATGACAACAGCCAAATATGAATACCATTATCAAAATCTGAGTCGACGTTGACCACTAATCTACCTCCTGTTTCTCTTTGCAGGTTCTTATCTGTAGGTTAATAGACAGACCTCTACGCCCAACTATGCCTAAGGGGTTTTATCACGAAACACAGATATTATCTTGGGTATGTTTTCCCTAAAATCTTGTGAATACAAAGTTTCCGCGATTGTACATCACATATTTAACATCTTAAAATGCGCTTCTCAATCTTTTTTGGTGACTTCTATTTATTTTTTATTATGTGAGGTGAAATATGTCTTTAGTTGGTTGTGGTTTGGCTATTAATAGCCAACATGAAATATGAATGAAAGAAATCTGCTATAGTAGTCGTTTAAGGTCCAATTTAATGGAATATACACTTTTCCTATCTATTTCTGTTGGCTTATCCTACTCAGTCAGAGCCAGAGTTTTCCTGAACTGGGGTCATTTCTTGTCTCTTTGAACTTTGATCATCCCATGGGACAGGTACTAAGTTACGATGGGTTACATCCCCCAGATGCTTTAGCGGTAACAGCAGCTGGAATTGCAGTGTATGCTTATTGCTTTTGTTCGTCTATACTAGTTGACTACATAAATCAATTAAATGGGGTCTAATGTAAGACACTTATTGTATCATCAAATATAACAGAGCTCTTTCAGAGGTGCCAAATGCTAAAACTATTGCTGGGGTCCGAATTGGGCTTATTGGTGATAAATTCATTGTGAATCCAACCACCAAGGAGATGGAAGACTCTATGTTAGACTTGGTGCTGGCAGGTACAGACAGTGCAATATTAATGATTGAGGTAAAATACTGAATTCTTAGCCTCTCACTTTTATTGAGATATACTATTGCTAACCGGATTCCACTAGTATATATATTTCTATTTATCATTTTGAGGATTATTTTCTTGATTCTACTTGCTGAAATTTGCTAATTGACTAAGAGCTCTATTGTGTTTGGGATGGATCAATAGGGATACTGCGACTTCCTTCCAGAAGAGAAGTTGTTGGAAGCAGTAGAAGTTGGGCAGGTGCCTTCCCATCTTTTACATCATATATTCTATTCTGTTTTCCTCCTTTTAACTGCACTACTTAATTGTGGTATTGAGATCTGTGTATTGACTGGAGTTTTGTATTATTTTCAATGTCAGAATGCTGTCCGAGCTATATGCAAAGAAATTGAATCCTTAGTGAAGCAGTGTGGGAAATCAAAAATGCTTGATGCAATCAAATTGCCCCCTCCGGAGCTGTATAAACACGTCGAAGTATGTTGTAATTTTGTCATGGCGATGACACTGCCTTTAAATGATTTTGTGGTGTTATTGATATTGACCTTCCATTCCTTTCATAAATTTATTGCCACCGTTAATAGAAAGCTAGATTTAGATGTCTCAATCGCTGATCGCTATTACCTTTGTCAGATTCCTCATTTTCATGATATAAGCATGCTCTTAAGTCATGAAACTGATTTTTGATAAAATTCAGGAAATTGCAGGTGATGAATTAGTTGAAGCTCTACAAATTAAGAGCAAAATCCCTAGAAGAAAAGCATTAGCAGCTGTGGAAGCAAAAGTAATCAGCATACTTACAGAAGAAGGCTTTGTTAGTAAGACAGAGGCTGTTCTTACTACTGAAACATTACCTGACTTACTTGAGGATGAAGAGGAGGATGAGGAGGTTGTAGTTGATGGTGAAGTTGATGAAGGTGATGTTCATATCAAGCCAGTACCCAAGAAGCCTGCCCCTTTGGTAATTCCTGGCCTTTTTTGTTTTTTGTCTATTTGCTGGAATATTCTGTCTTCCCTCAACCTTTCTTTTCTGAGCTGCTTTTTTGTATCATCACCAGCTCTGTTGGGGAAGGGGGTAGATGCCCAACACCTCTCCATGTGAAAAATCCTTCTCTATTTGATGATTGATCTACAACTTTTCTGTTTCAAGCTCTTTGTTTAGTTCTTAGATCCTTATTTGGGTGTGCATGCATACGCTTATTTTCTCTCTATAAATGGCTTCCACGTGCATGTGTTACAATTTTTTTACCTATTCTGGCGAAAAAGTTGAAGGCAAGTTCTAAAACCAGTATGACAAACATTGTTGGTTTCGTATAATTTTAGGCCTCATGAGAACTTGTAAATTTTTTATTAGTCAGATTGTCCTTATTAACATTCAAATCATATGGTCTTCATCATGGTTGATTGAGATCAAATTAACCTTTTAATATTTGGTTTTCTTGTAGCTTTTCTCGGAGGTAGATGTGAAGCTAGTTTACAAAGAAGTTTCATCCAGATTTTTGAGGAGACGTATTGTGGAGGTAAAATTTCAGATAGAGCACCTTAAGCTCTAATTGATCGTTTCTGTACACTTGCGGTCTTACATTAAGGAATTCCAACTTCTTGTTTAACTGGCTAATTGTTGTCTTGCGAGCAACATAGCAGCTTTTCATTGTATGTTAATCATGTCCTTATTAGTTAGAATCAGGGGTTTAATTAGCAGAAGAACCTTGTCTTGTAGTATTTTGTGTTTTTAGTAATTGCGATGATACTAGGAACACTTTGCATTAGAGTAATTCAACTTAAATGTTGTAGTTTAGTTTACTGCCAAAGGCAAATTTGGTGATTCAGGTGTCTATGGTTCTTGTAAGTGAATTTTATGTATGAAACATAAGTGCTTACTAAAAAGTCTCAATTATCTGTATTCTTAATGCTGAATAAACGGTCCTACTCCACATATTTCACCATTCTTCTTCGTATGATGTTCATTTATGTGCTAATGTTCTATTGTACTGTTATGCGACTATATTTTATGCGTCACAATGATATAGTGCTGACTATACCTCTTTTGTGTAAAAAGGTAAAACAAAGATAAAACCTACAAGGAAATTAGACCTCTTTCTTTGTAAAATATTTTAGTGTTAGTTTTGTTCTGTTGAGTTCTAATAATAGCTTTTGCTCTTTTGTCACATTGTTATCTACTCAGGGAGGGAAAAGAAGTGATGGTAGAACACCTGAGGAGTTAAGATCGATTAATTCGCGCTGTTGTTTACTTCCTCGAGCACATGGAAGTGCTCTTTTCACTCGTGGTGAAACACAGGTTTGAAAACATTTGGCATATACACTATAGCATGTCCCAATTTTCTATTTTGAGGATAGGATATGATAGTTCTTTCTGGGATTATCAGAAATACATTGTGCTTCCCATGATCTATCTGTCATTTCACTCAAGTCTTAACCTTTGTCTCTGCGAGATATATGTTTCTCTCAACCTTTAGCGTCCTGCGTGAACTTTTATTGATTTTATGTGAGTGTTGTAATGATAATATAGCATAATATATTACACATAATTATATTTATTTGCTATGTGCTGGACAGTTATAATATCTGAAACAATATTGTCTAGTCTAGTGGTTGGAAATTTGGAGCGTGTGCTAGTCTTTCCTTACCATTCACTCTATGTCCGTCGTCTGTACTTATTTATTATTCAACCTTTTTTTACCAGCAATGTAAGAACAATTTTCATTAGGGAATTTGTTCAAGTGGAGATTTGTAGTCTCTCTGAAAAACATTTCCAGAATTTCTTGTGGAGATAATGGAAAAAAAGTGACAATCTTTTGATTTGGATTGCTATATTCTAATGCGAGTTTGTATCCATCCCACTCCCTGATGCTTATATCCTCTTATTTATCTAATCTTATTTGTGTTTCTCACCTTTTGCAGTCCTTGGCCGTGGTTACACTTGGTGATAAGCAAATGGCGCAGAAAATCGACAATCTTGTGGATGAAGATGAGTTCAAAAGATTCTATCTGCAGGTGCTCTGCTGATAAATCCAGATGTTGGAACTATTAATTTTTTCGGCAGATAGATAAATGACGTGTTGCTGACTCTAACGTGTCTTCCAAAGTGTTAACGACTTGAAATGACTTAATCTCATTCTGTTCTCTCTGTGAAACACGTCCATCCTACTTCCACAAATCAAAAAGCCTTCTCAGACATCATCATTGTCTTTCCTGTTCATCCGAAGATAGGATGTTATATGATCATTGCCATAGTTTGCTTTTGCTACTCCATATCACCCATGCACTCACAGAAAATGGTTCGACTCCAGCAGCATAAATTATTCATGACTTTATGATGCTTGAATAAAATGCTGATTTGCTCATAATATCACTACTTGCATGAGAATCAGAAACATCTAATAATCAAATTTGTCACCTTATTTTCTTTCGCAAAAGATTAACGACAACTCTGAGATTTCAGGCATGTTATTTATCTAGATAGAGCTTCCGTCAGTCAAGCACGCTAGTTTCTAAGTAAACTTGCTGCTATTCTCATCTCATTCACTATTCAATGGACTAAGTATGAGCTGACTTGAGAACTTGCATATCTTGATTTTTAGTAAAGTTTTGTCTTTTGTTGGTTGCTTGTTGTAGTACTCGTTTCCTCCCTCTTGTGTTGGAGAAGTTGGCCGTGCAGGAGCGCCATCTAGACGAGAAATTGGCCATGGAACTCTTGCAGAGAGAGCTCTCGAGCCAATTTTGCCTCCTGACAGTGATTTCCCTTATACTGTACGTGTTGAGAGCACCATCACAGAAAGCAATGGCTCGTCAAGGTAAGTTGCTTAAAATGGACTTTTAATTCAGAATCTGGTTCTGTCCCTCATGATAATGACCCCATTATATTCTTAACATAGCGTCAGATATCTTCCATGAGTTTTCTCTTCTGTTTCTGACGTATATGAGTAATAAATGATGTAATTTTCATATCAACTACTTTCTTGCGGCAGCATGGCTTCAGTATGTGGGGGTTGCTTAGCTTTACAAGATGCTGGCGTCCCAGTGAAGTGTTCAATTGCTGGTATAGCTATGGGCATGGTCTTGGACACCAAGGAGGTTGGAGGAGATGGAACCCCACTTATCCTCTCTGATATAACAGGGGGTGAAGATGCATCAGGGGACATGGATTTCAAGGTACGGGAGTTTTCTATGTCCATAGATCTCATGTCTGCATGACTCTTTTGGATTAATTTTCTTGATTAGTTAAAAATTATGTGTTCAGTTTGTTTGTTTTTCTAAAGTGGACTCATGTGTCAGTTTTAAAGGGCAGGTTCATGGATTAAGTGAGCTCTGGTTTTTGTGATGCAGGTTGCTGGAAGCGATGATGGTGTAACAGCATTTCAGATGGACATAAAGGTTTTTTGTTATAGTATTCTTAGTTACAGTTGGATCCCTTCTTCCTGTTAATCATTTTGGCTGGATGTTCTGCACTTGCTCCTGATCTAAAAAATTTCATTGTGATATTTTCTGTTTTAATGATTGTGGGTTATGAAGCCTGGACCAATTATTATCAATGTGGTGGCAGGTGGGAGGGATTACTTTACCAGTCATGCGGCAAGCACTCCTCCAAGCAAAAGACGGCCGAAAGCATATTCTTGGTAAATTATTTTTACGTAATGATTTAATATTATAGGAAATTACGGTTTGCTATGTAAAAAGTTAAATGTTTTGGAAAAGCAATGTGGAAGTAATTTTGCTTCACTTTAGAATAGCTATGAGATTCACTGGGAAGAATAATGTGATTGTGTGCCAAGGCCTGACTAGCGCTTTTCTCTACATGCTGAGGTACTTTAGAAGTAACTAGGAAGAATAATGTGATTTTTTGCCAAGGCCTGACTAGAGTTTTTCCTTACTTGCTGAGAGTTTGAATAAGTTAGCTTCTTTATGTTATTGTGTTGTATATGAAGTCATCTACTGGATATTCTGATGAATGTTAATTAGTTTTTAAATTTCAATCCTGCTATGCTACAGTTATTGGGCCCTTGGGACGATTAATATAGTGCTTCAGTAAATGGTGTAGGCAAGTGTTTCAGAAAGATCATGCATAAGTAATACATTTGCTATTTTCAAAGTTGTTTTCTGTTTCTGCAATGCTTGGGGAGTATTTGTTAGTAAACTGCTTTAGAGTTGGAAATTTCATGTTCTCTAACCCAAGTGGTTAGTTCATGCTCCACTGGGTTAATGCCTTCACTGCTGAATTATAATGCTATCATGTGTAAGAGTTCTCAATCCTTATGGATCATTTGAATTTGAAAAGCATGCGCATTGCTATAAGTTTATGTGAAATCTCTTTCTATTTCTAATACGGTAAGCATTTGCAAATGAGTTTTCCATCATATATATTTGAGAAATCTTTAGAAGTTCTCTTGAGCTCATTCGATATTGTTTCATGTTTAGCTGAGATGTTGAAATGCTCTCCTCCTCCTTCCAGGAGACTCTCAAAATATGCTCCACTTATTCATGTTATGAAGGTTTGTCAGTTCATGTCCACTTTATTTTCTGATATGGAGACTGTGAATGAAGTTCCTAACATTTCGCTTTTCTGACACCACAGGTAAAACCAGGTAAAGTTAACATGATCATAGGCTCGGGAGGGAAGAAAATTAAAAGCATTATCGAAGAAACTGGTGTTGAATCCATTGATGCACAAGATAATGGCATCGTAAGCTGATAATAAAATTATTTATCAGAAATAGTTAATACCCATTTCTTTAATTATGTTGAGTAACAGGGGGATGGTTGACAGGTCAAAATAACAGCAAAAGATTTGGCAAGCTTGGAGAAGTCGAAAGCCATTATTAGCAACCTGACAATGGTTCCAACTGTTGGTGACATTTTCAGGTCTCCTTTTGAACTCCACTCTTCCTGTAACATGTAGAAATTTTCATTACATGGCTGTGGTTAAGAGTAGCTTCACTGGATAACGTAATTGTGGGACATTATAAATTGGAGCTGATTTTTAGCTCCTATGCTCTTCATTCAATTTCATATCAAGTGACATAGAGGGTGCTTGGGTGAGCTTTATAAGCTCTTCGAAACAGCTTATAAGCTGTCTAGGAGCCTATAAGCTCTTGTAAATTGTTTTGCGATTTTTTTGTTGAGGAGCTTGTAAGATGGTAAAATAAGATGATAGGAGCTTATAATCTCCTTTAGAATAACTCGGGGAGAGAGTACCAACTTATTTTAATATCTTAACACACTCCCTCCCTTGTCCTTACGAATTACGCAATTGCCATTACTAACATTTTAGAAGCTGATCACATTTTTATCCAAATGGAAACACTTTGAGAGCTTACTTTTAAAATTAGATCCGATATCTTATAAGATTCAAAAACATCTTATATAAGATGTGAGAGCTTATAAGCGATTAAAAAATCAGCTAACCACCCTCTTAATCTCTAATTACTCATAACCATCTTATGTTGTTTTCTTGATCAGGAACTGCGAGATCAAATCAATTGCTCCATACGGAGCTTTTGTTGAAATTTCACCCGGCCGAGAGGTACTTCCGAAAATTTCAAAAACATCATGCCAACGTGCATTATTCTATTAACTTCGAAGTTCGTTGGAATCACTTTATATATACTGGTTATATCCTTTGCTTAATATGATTTAATATGTTTCTACAGGGACTATGTCATATTAGTGAGTTGAGTGGGAGTTGGCTGGCCAAGGCAGAAGATGTAAGTACTCTGCACTCAAATGCAGTGATAACATTGAAGGTGATTGTCATGTGGTAACATGTTTTATTAAAAAATCTCAGGCTTTCAAAGTTGGAGACCGTGTTGATGTCAAGCTTATTGAGGTCTGGACTATCCTCTCCTTTTCTCTGTATTCTGTTTCTAATGCATCTCTTTGTGTGGATGCTATGCTGCAATCCTCCCCAGCAGGGTATTCCTTAAGAAAAATATGGCTAACCTTTTTTTTTTTGTTTCCCATTTTTCCAAGTTTATATTTGCAATATTACTGATGAACTGCTACAATTCAAGCCTCTGGCTAGCTAGAATGCATCAAGTTCCCAATTAATTTTGCTTCTTTCGAGGATCATTTCTCTATTTGTGGAAGAACTTTTTAGAAAAATCTTGCCGGCTTAGTGTTTTAATGATCTTGAGAAATGCCTACACTTACAATAGGGATGAAGTGGGGCATAGTGTCTTTGTGTCTATTAGTACTATTATTTGCTCTGGTTCTAAAAAAGAAAAAGTAAAGAACCCATGTTTCAAATGGTAAAAGCTGATAATCTGTTTCCATTCATCCGTAAATTTGGCCTTTGGAAAGGAAAGAACCCATCACCCAGCCTTTGCACAGATCGACTTGAAGAAATATTCATGGAACTTTTGTTAGAGGGCTTCTCGTACATGCATACAGTTGAGGTGTATATTATCCGGATACTACGGATACTTTCATGTATGCTTTCAAAGAACAGTTTCCGTTTCTGTTTTTAGATCTCTCAAATCAAGTTTCAATTTGCGGTAGCCCCTTTAAAGAGATGAGCGTTTGGACTATGAGATACGGAAATCACCACATATTACACACAATACCTCTTAAGTACTCCACAGTCACAGTTTTGCTTAGAATTATACTTTTATGTGACGAAAGTATTGCTCTAATTATGGGAATCTGTCACAGATCAATGAGAAAGGTCAACTTCGGCTGAGCCGCCGTGCATTACTTCCTGATCCCAACCCAGAGAAGCCAGGCACGAAACAACGTAGCAGTAGCCCCACCAAGGAAGGGACTGATCCACAGAAGGGTAAATTTAAACAACCATTATCTGGTCCAAATATTGATAATTCAAATTATTAACATGGAATGAATTGCAGATGGAAGTGATGCTGTTAATGCTACAATTCCTGCTGAAAGCAAGCCAACAGAGGCAGATACAGGCGCAGGGGATAAGATTGTCAAGAGATTGGTAGGTTCGGAGAAGGATGTCCCTAAGAAACGAAGTAGTAAATCTGTCGCCAGTACTTCTAAAAAGAGTGAAACTGCGGGTGTAAATGGAGAAGCAAAAATTGGATCATAAGACATAATGTGCAGAAATCAACACCCTTGTGTATCTAGGAGATCAACAGATGGAACAAACTGAGGTAGATTAGCTTCCCTCGTTTACTTTTTGGTAATTCTGAGTTTCCGTAACTAATTATTATACTTGTTTTCTAATTTGAACTTGTTGTTTTGAGGGGAAATCAATCTGGCTGAAGTAACTTGGTTTGTCTGAATCCTTCGATACGTTATGAGAATGAAGCATGGCTTGAAAAATTGTCTGCATGCGTGGAAGGAGGATTTTAGGCGTAAGGCAGAATATACATCCCTTCTCCGGCACCGTAACTATTCCTACTGCTCGATTGCCTATAGTTGATCCAAATGGGAATGACCATTTTTCCTTTTGCAGCACCATAAAATCTAGTTTCTTTTGCAAGTTTTTCTGCTGGTTGCATCATTAACTGCTTCTCGATAGAATAGATTAATATGTGCTTCTGGGCACTCTGTTTCTGTCTTGGTTTCTCTTTGGCGGAATCGAAGAATACAATGTTGTATGCTAGGGGAATTGGAGAAATACCAGAAGAAGTAAATTCTTTTCCTCTGATAAAGTCCATTGTGTGATTATTTTATGAAATACCAATTTTTGTTCTGTCAAATCAATATTTGCCTATAAAGTTATAATAACATGGGTTACCCATCCTCAGGCCATGGAATTTTTGTAATTTCTTTAAAAGGAGAAATTCCCAATGTGCGAGTGTAATTAACCTTTTTTTTTTTTTTTGTAAAAAACGATGTGGTAAAAAAATGAGAAAAGCTTCATATCTGTGGTATATGTCCAAATTTATCGGTGCACAGACATTTTTTAAAATATTAGTTTGTTGTGTAATGTCGTGTCGTATTCGATATCGTGTTGGACACTTTTTATGTGAAAAGTTCCAAAAAAATTTGTGTTGTCGTATTGGTATCATATCATATCCATATCTGTGCATCATAGATCCAAATTTAAGATTTATCATCACCTCCATCGTCCAGCAACTTTATTAGGGTTCTACGGCTCATTCAGAGGCTTAACCCGCATTCCAAATGCCCCACATGTTTTGTAGTCCCGAGCGTGAGGATGTCTTAAATGTTTTATATCAAAAATTTAAAAATGTAGTGTTCAATGCATAACATATTCACAAATCCTCCTTTTTAACTAACTTTTGAGGATCGGATTAGACTAAATTCATTTTTTAATACCAACATAATAACTTCCACATTTATGTAACCAACATTATTTCAAGAAGCTAATAACATGTATAATGAAACTAATCACAGTATTCTTGTGTACAAGAATCTTTGATTAACTGCCATATTTACACCCCAAAAAGCAACAAAAACAAATTGATCGACTGTCACAACACACTAGATGCAATGGTGAAGTGCTCCCTCGCATGATATGACACCTAAATACGTCTGGTTTCCACCATCCCACACGCCACGGGCAGCACAAATCTTGTGCCTTCCCAACACCAATACACCATTACCACATTATTATTTATTTTCTAATTATTTCCAAGAACCAATCAAAATTCATAACAAACCCCTTTATTCCCCTTTCTCCAAATCAAGATTTGTTAATATATTAATAATACCATTCTACAAATTAGAACAGCTTACTAAAACACCCCCTTTGCACATGTATGCAACTCCCCCACACAAATTCAAAAGCTTTACAAATCTTGCAACTTTCCTCACGAGAGTTACGTGCACCCCTACTAATCCCACCACTATAAAACTCACTTCTTCAACACCCTTAATTTTTTCCTTTTTAACCCCAAACCCCTTGCTTTTCCACACTATAACCCTTGGTAACTAGCTGCATGGATGCGCCGCGAGGCGACGGGACATCGGAGAATCGCCGGAAGGGTGTCGGGAAACGCTCCTCCATGGCTGAGGCGGCGGAGGCTGGAGATGGGGCCCAGCCGGTCAATGCGCCATGCGGGGCTTGCAAGTTCTTGAGGAGGAAGTGTGTGAGTGGATGCATATTTGCTCCTCACTTCGGGTCGGACCAGGGTGCGGCGCGGTTTGCGGCGGTGCACAAGGTGTTTGGCGCCAGCAATGTGTCTAAGCTTTTGGTGCACATCCCGGCAAACCGGAGGCACGACGCAGTGGTCACGATTTCGTACGAGGCTCAGGCGAGGCTGTCGGACCCCGTCTACGGTTGTGTGTCTACTATCATCGCATTGCAACAGCAGGTTTTAACTACATGACTAGATTCTTGTGAATGAATTTGTGCTTGATTTTATTGAATTAATGTTGTGATTGCCAATATTTGTCATGCACGGTTATGTTTATGTGTAGGTTCTCAAGACATAGGAAAAATAATGAAGAAAGCAAAATTCTAATGCAAAATTGGGACGAAGTCAGAATTTTAACTTTCACGTTAAAAGAGAAATTTCGGTACACATTATATTAATTAGAGCAAAAAATGTAATGTTTTATATAGTTATACATAAAATTTCTCTTTAAATAATTTGAGAGGCCATCTTCAGTGCTAATACTTAGGGTTTTCACTAAATGTTGGGTTGGAAGAATTGGGAAATGGAGTCAATCTTATTGATAATATCTATGGACACAATAATCAGATTGTGGGATATCATTTCTTAGTACAAGAAAATGCAATAACAAATACTAAGTGGTGACCTCAAAAACACTTTTTAACTATAAATTAAGTCGAAAGCTGGTCACAATTGTACTTCTAGATCCCATAGGGATGGGCTTCTTAGTATATATATACTACTTAAATTATAGTTTGCATGAGCTGGTAATAAAGCAACTCATATATATACATACACAACATATAAATATAATGAGGATTTTGGTGGAACAATTGTAAGTAGTTGTTACTAGTCTAAAAATGATTTGGTCCTGATGAAATAAAATAAAATTAAAAATCATTTGGAAACTTTTCTTCATGGTTATGCTCCAAGTCCACTTTTCTTCATGGTTATGCTCCAAGTCCTTTGTCAAGATTCTATAGAGACGGAACCAGAATTCTGGAGGGACGAGAATGAAAAGAGATTAGAGTCTGTTGGCTTGGGACCACGGGTGAAATTTTAATGCTTGCAAATTTTGTACATATAATAATTGATTTAAAAATAACTCAAACTTTTTAGGAAGGCCATAAAAATTTCGGGGCGGACGCTCCAACTAGCCCCTACAGTACTAGTCCTGCCGTCTCTGCTTGCATATGGACTAACTTTTTTCGTGTTCTTTAGGTTGCGTCGCTCCAATCCGAGCTCTCACTCGTCCAAAACCAGCTTATAAACAGTAGATATGTAATGGCAAATGCACTTCAAAGCTCACCACCACAACAGCAGCAGCATATTCAGCAGTACCAACAGCTTGCAGTGATGCAACCAGCTTACTCAAACAACTCTTCAGCTTCTAACAATCTTATGAGCATGCACAATTTCAGCCCGAACTTCGCAGAAACGACTGCTCCTTCCAACAGTTTCGAGCCCATTCATCACCTATCGGGCCGGGCCCTACACGACGAAGACGAGGAAGAGGAAGAAAGCCATGATCCTATTGCATTTGCTAGTCACATTTTTCACTGATGATACAGTATTATTATTCATAGTATATGATCTTATGTCATGATAATAAGTGTGTTATATATTTTAGTGATGTAATTGCTTCTTAAGTTGGTGAGTTCAAAGGATTTCATAGGGTATGTACGGACGGAGTCACAAATTTTTGTTTAGAAAGACAAGGGTGAATATATATAAATGAGTAAAGTTTAAAATTCACATATAGAATTTAAACTTTATACGAATGTCAATGGAATGATTGCTTTTTCCATACTTCCAATTTGTTATTTCATGCGGATGTAATGGTGTCTATGATACATCGATACGTACACGATACAATATGAATAATATGATACAAATTCTTTTTTAAAATTTTCACGTAAGAAGTGTCAAGTATAATATTCGATATGAGTGTCAAACACGACACGATAAAATAATATTTTTAAAAGTATCTTTCTGTGAGAAAATGATATGCTATCTTATAGAAATGGAATATAAGCCAATCCAACCTTTATTGTGTTACATAGGATTATAGGTAGAAATAATTCTACATAACTATTCTGCATTTAGGCCTAATTATGACGTAATCTATCATTATTAAAAAATAACATTTTAGTCCTTAATTTATTTTTTAATATTTGTAATTAGGCCTAACGTTTGTAAATTTTTAGGATTATTTTGCATTTTAGGTCATGTATTAAAGGAAAAATAACAAAATTCATATACCATCTCACCAATTTTAGCCGATCTGGTACACTAATTTTTTCGATAGCAAAAAACCGCACAACTTATTAAACAATGTAAATTAGTGCACTTTTTACCCGAATAAGCTGAAACCCGCTAGAAATTCAACCTATTTGTACAAGGTGTACTAAGAAATTGGTCGGATTTCCAGCGGGTTTCGACTTATTCGGGTTCAAAAATGCACTAATTTGCTTATTTTAGATAGTTGTGGGGTTTTTTGCTACCGAAAAAATTAGTGTATCAGATCGGCTAAAATGAGGAAGATAATATACCAATTTTGCAATTTTTCCAGTATTAAATGTAACACGAACAAAAATTTCAGGAACATAAGTGTACTTTTACAAAATTCATTAATGGATTTCATGAAAATAAAAGATATAAGAACTAAAATATAATTTCTCCATAACGATGAACTACATTATAATTTGACCTAAATGTAGGTTAGTTAGATATAAATCTGCTTAAATATCTAGTTGAATTAAGTGTTAATTTCGATGGCCCTCATTCTTCGGGTTATATGCATTTTGCCCCCTCATCATATGATAGAGAAGAGAAATTTCCAAGATAAAGTTGGATGGAAATCAAAAGAAAATGTAATAAAATTACTTAAATACCCCATAAAATTAAATTACATAATTGAAATATTCTTTAAAACTTTTAACAAAATACTCTAAAAGAGGTTAAATATAATATTTTATAAAAATTAGGAAATAAGGTCACAAACTAAAAATATTAAAAAATTAATTGCACATAATCTCAGTTCCCAAAGGATGAGGGGTGATCGAAGTTAACCCCGCCATAAACTAAATCATGATCACACTAAAATGGTGGTCAAATCTGGATTAGAGAAAAAGATGGTTATAAACAAAAATTAAATAATAATAATAATAATAACAATAATAAGGTCGTCCTTAATCAAATAAAAGAGATAAAAAAAGAGGTAACAAAGAAAGAAAATAAAAGTGTAAGGACCACAAAACAAGGATGAGAGATTTTAATGTCAAAGTCGCATTTTCACTACAGCGACTCTTCTGAATTAGCCTGCTTTTGCAGACTTAACCTATCCTTTCCCGCCACTTCCTCTCTCCGCCCGCATATATACAGAAACTGACAATTACTCCTCACTCTGTGTGCAATCTCTGTTGAAGAAGACGAAAAACGAGAAGAAGAGATGTTGTGGGTGGATAAATATCGTCCCAAAACCCTAGACAAGGTTCTGGTGCATGAGGAAATCGCCCAAAATCTCAAGAAACTGGTAATTTTTGCAATAGATCGATTTTGAATTTCTTTTTTTTAATTTTTTTGGGAAAATTTTGATTTTTTCTTTTTGGGTTTCTATTGTTAATTTAGTTTCTTGTTACATTATAGGTGACGGAGCAAGATTGCCCTCACTTGCTGTTCTACGGGCCATCTGGGTCGGGCAAGAAAACCCTAATAATGGCCCTTCTCAGACAAATATTCGGTGCCAGTGCTGATAAGGTTAGATTTTGTTAAACTTTTGTTAATTTTGGTTTGATTTCGATTAGGTGTCAGTAGTGATTTGTAATTCGGGAGATGTGGCAATGGATGGTGCCAATAAGGTTGAAATTGATCTCTGTTTAGCTGGAAGTATGAAAGATTTATAATTTGGAAGTTAATTCTCCAGTTTTCAGGGGTGTGATTTAACCCTGTATTTCATCGAGAATGTAGTGAGAAAAATCTAAAATTATATATCGATATTACAACACAAGGCCTGCAGTATTCAATTTTGATGAAGGGGACACTAATTTGACTGTTTAAATGTTGACTTGCAGGTTAGAGTGGAGAACAAGAACTGGAAAGTTGATGTGAGTTTTCGCCTCCGGATCTTTTGGTTATAATATATTTTTGCTGATTCTTATTGTTTTTAGACCCTCAGTTCCTTTGCATTGGCAGCTTGTTCTGATTTTTCTGGCGTGAATTCAAAATTGAATTTTCTATTTACAGGCTGGGAGCAGAACAATTGATGTTGAGCTCACAACATTGTCAAGCACCCACCATGTTGAATTAAATCCTAGTGATGCAGGATTTCAAGATCGATATGTGGTTCAAGAGATAATCAAGGAAATGGCCAAGAACCGACCAATAGACAGTAAAGGGAAGAAGGGTTTCAAAGGTAACTTTCTGAATCATTGCTTTGATCGTTTTTGCTATTATAACATTACCAAAAAGAGGATAAATGAAGAAGAGGGCTGGTAATACATTGTCATTCAGATGCTTCTATTGTTATTGGTATGTTTGGTTAATTAGTAACTATAATGGTAACAAAAATGTCTTCCTGAATGTTCTTTTTTCCTGTGAAAGAACCTTGAGGAATTACTATTGAACTTCAATCTCTGGTATAAATATCAGTTCTAGTTCTGAACGAGGTCGACAGACTCTCAAGGGAAGCTCAACACTCTCTTAGGAGAACAATGGAGAAATACAGTTCATCTTGCAGACTTATTCTGTGCTGCAACAGCTCCTCGAAGGTTACTGAAGCTGTTCGTTCTCGGTGTCTGAATATGAGAATAAATGCGCCATCAGAAGGGGAGGTCAGTTTTTCCCTTTTTTCTTTTTTCATCCAAATATTTTCCTAGAATACTTGAATAATTTTGTTCATTGCTTGTAATGATGAATTATATTTTGAAATGCCAGATCGTGAAGGTCTTGGAATTTATTGGCAAAAAAGAAGGATTGCAACTTCCACCTGGATTTGCT
>JBBMKE010000003.1:13035904-13047841 GCA_037834125.1 Lippia alba
ATAAATTACGGTTTCACCACTCTTGAAAAAATATTATTGATATTACAAATTTTCGCCCCCCCTCGTTGCAAATCCTGACTCCGTCCCTGTCTCTAATCTCCTTCCGTTGCGCTCCAATTAGAGTTCACATTCTGTGGTAGACGTGCGACTTGTCCGTGATGAAAATGGCAAATGGTTATTTGGCTATATGTGTAACTTAGGAGAAGTTACGATTACGGTTGCCAGACTTCTTGGGATTTGGAAAAGATTTGATTCGTTTGAGATCGTATATATAAAAGGATTATCATGATTCATGGAATTGGATCCTGCAACCATTATTAACCTTTAATATGGTCGGACGTTGAGGAGCATCCTCTTAGACTCACCGCTCATTATCGAAGATTGTCATAAGTTTATTAACAAACCGTGGATGTGTGAGGTTATCCATATTAAAAAGATCTATAATATTTGTGTTGGTGTAATGGTTCATCGAGAACATACAGTCAGCCGTCCGGAATATCATAACTTTTTATTCATCTTTTAGTGACTTGAAAAAAAATATGTAATCTTGTATACAAATTTAAAAAAAAAAATCCCACCTAAAATAGCCGAGCAAAGTTAGTTAAAAATGTGCAATCAAATATGAATTAAAAAATGTGCAATCAAATATGAGTTATATTTAAATATTTGTAAATCATATCATTAATATAACCATTCACGTATATATTATCTAATTTTCATTTAGATGAAATTGTATAGACATGATGCGGGTGCCACATTACTACATTTTTTCCGGGCTCTTTAAGTACTTTTACCTCATCACCTGCATATTGCAGTCTGTTCAGAATTCCAAATTCAATTGTGCTCGTTGTAGGACTTGCACCTTTCTAGTGCTGACAACAGCCACACACTACTCATGTCCGCATTACCTAAGGCGCCCCTCTTCGCCTTATCTTCTACAAACATTCAGGATTTCAAATCCAACAATGGCAACTAAACATGAGGTTAGTGCTCAACTGCTCATTGTGGACTTTACCCAACACCTTACGGCACTAGCCGTCAACCACCATGCACCACCAATCTCCGCATACCCGAAGCCACCCCTCTCTTTCACGAGAGTTCATGGCTCGTCGAGCCCGATAAGACTGGTATGCAGAAGTAGTACTTTCTTCATCGCCATAACCAGAAATAACATGCTAATCTAACAGATGTTGGCAAACATATAATCTATTCCATTTGAAACATTCAATAACAATTCCCACACTATTTACAAATGTTCATACACCTCCCCCAACATTCATGGGCAGAAAGGTAATGATGCAATAACGAAGGTACAAATATATACACGAAAATGATGATGCTATTCATCTGCTGCTTCCTTTCTTGCTATATATCTGAACTATAACTGAAACTGAACTCAGGCCGAATATATTACAATAAGACATTAAACAAGGAAACCTTAAAAATAACAAATTTTGTCTGAGTTTCGAAACACAAAAGTACAACAATTTCTTCATCCCGGCATGCAATCTGAGAGCCCAGATCGAGAATGCCTTCTTCAAATGGGATTTGTGGGTAAATCCAAAAAAAAAAAAAATCACTGTGCTGTGTTATGCAAGAGGGTTGGAAGAGCTTCCATAGATCTCATCAACATGGGCTGCTGGAACATAAACTGCATGCTGCAATTGGCTGTGCTTTCGCCCGTATAATGCGTACACGAGTACGCCAACTGCAAGCCATATTGATACTCGTGTCCAAGTTGCAGAACTGCATTTTCAAGATACGGGTTTTTGATTAGAAGAGTATTGGAGGAAATCTGCATAAATTATAGCCTAAATTGGATTTGGTTATGTCATTAGACGCGTCTCTTAAACTTGTCATGTGATTGACCAGCGTAGACCACACAAAAGTTGTTTAGAGTTCTGATTTCAGTTTCTTTTCTTGATAAAAAGGAGAAATTGTATGAGCATCTTCCTCTAAAACTATGTGAAATTACAGAAATCTCCCCTGGTAGTATTAGAATATTAGAACCTTCCTTTGTAAACTTATTTACACCTTACTGTCACATCATTCTGTCATTTGCTACAAAATTGATTTCACAACTAACATCTTGATACACTTTCCAAATTGCTCTATGTATATGGTGGACGTTACAATATAAGAAACTTGATCAATTTTATCGGTTTTGGTCCTATTTCCATGGTCAAGGGGGGGTAATTATTTCATTATTGAAATAAATTATGTTTGTGCAATTAGACATAATTACCACCCAAATAGCTGAGAAATAGTCTGATTACTCACCCAAGGTTGATTAATAAGTAGACATTGATCAAAATGCAGGCGATAGGTAGCAGAGGAACAAACGGGCAAGTGAAACCTGAAACAGAATCAACATCTCTTATGAAGATATGCTTATTCAAATTCGAATTGATTCCAAGCACTTATCTTGCAACAGAAATTACGGCCAAATGAGTAGAAGAACTCAAAACATCACTAAAATTACGTAATTGTTTTCAACATACCTCCTGTGTGCCCGAAACTGTGCCTTGCATCATCTTGGTCTATCCACATCAGCAGTCCCAGACCCAACAAAAGGAGAATACCACCAACTCCACAAAGCGTTAGTCGAAGAGGACTGCAATCAATCGAGAAGTTCAGAAGAATGACCGCTATACCCCTAAAAATATATTAAGGGAAGAAAAAGACAACCACATACCTATAAAGGGTCACACTTGAAGCAGCAGATGTTAGAATGAGCACACCAACACATGCAAACATGATCGACCAGCCAGCAATCTTCCGTCTATTCCCTTCGTCCGTGAAAACTGAAACGTGTACAAGAAAATATGCATTTTAATATTTTATTCTTGAATCGAACTTACAAAATCAAGTGATGCATTAAATTTATTAAGACTATAAAGGGAAAAGTACACTGACGTTTCTGAGGTTTGACCTAATTAAACAAACTTTCCCTGAGGTTTGAAAAATTACAAAACCTTCCCATGTCCAATAATTAGCTGATTTAATCTCAAATTTTTTATGAATGCCCTATTTTATCCTTCACACTCAGTAACAAATATTGGACTTTAGACCCAGGACTGTAATAGCATGCGTCAGGCCAACTTCAGAGTATGCCAAGTGAAATTCTTGTCCCCAAAACCCAGGGGAAGTTTCAGTAATTAAGCGGAACCTCAGGGTATGCCAGGGTAATTATCCCATAGTATAACAGAGTGAACTTACAGTTAAACTGTGCAGGTGCTTTCTCTAGAAGAGGATTTTCAATAGTTGCTTCTTTGCTGATTAAAAGTGGGGCCTTCCCCTCAACTTCAACATCTGGAAGACCATTACTGATAGTATAGCGCATCGAAACTGTATCTATTGCCTCTTGTAAAGATGACGGAAGTGGAACCTCATCTGGTGGGACGTATCTCAGTATCAGAACAGAAATTGCCACCATTGTAAATGCAAGAAGTGTGCCCACGCTAACCTGGAAATAGGATTTCGGCTATCAAGAACTTGCGAAAGATCCTTAAAATAATTAAATTCCCTGTATTTTATTTTATCATTTTCTATTTTCTCGTTTTCAACTATTTTGATTCTCATCCCCAACTATTCATCATCCCAACATTATTTGACTGGTTCAATGTAAAGATTTAATCGAACCTACAACATATTGTAAATCTTACTCCAATCATATTCTAGTTTTCCCACAAAAACAGTCCAAAAAAAGAAATCATATTTTTTTCTGAAAATCAGAATCTAAATATAACTAAATTATGGATTCAAATAGTCAGGAAAACTTAAAAACAAGAAAAGATTACCATTCCAGACAACTGTTCAACATCCATGAAGAATGCCAACAGTGCTGCAAGTAAACCAGTCACGAGAGTGCTCTTTACCGGAACTTGACTCTTTTTATGCACATCTGAAAAAAATGATGGCAGCAACCCGTCTCTAGCCATTGCCATTAGTATCCGTGGCTGCAGTACACACAAAGCCGAAAACATGCATAAACCCTCAGGCTCTCCATTCAAAAACTATCCCAATAATAAACCAACAAGAGCTTCTAATAATTTGGTTCAACTCAATCACGTAAAACTTTATCTGAAAAGAAAATCATTAGCGACCTGTGGAAGGAGCGAACCCATCAATGTTGAACAAAGAGCAGTACAAGCACCAACAGTTATTACATACCTACATTAGTTTAAAAGAAGAAAGAAATGAAAAACGTCGCTCACAGATAACGTGAACAAAGGCTCAGAGAAGATTTGCAAATGGATAAAAACTGAAAAACAAAATCTACTTACGCAGCCCAATTAACTCCATGACTAGCAAAAGCAGAAGAGATGGGAGTGTCTGGATCCATTGCGTAATAGGGTACTAGACCAACAATTACTGCAGAAACCAGCATGTACAAGGTGCAGCATATGGATAGAGCAAAACCAATACCCATAGGCAGATCTCGTTGAGGGTTTTTCACCTGTAGTAGAAAATTTCTCATTATGAATCTTTGAATTTAAAGTTTGTAACTAACTGAAATATTTTGAAAGAAAGTAATAATAACAATAATGATGATAATTACAATAATAATAACAATAGGGATATTTAAACTGATGTAGCCGAGGTTCGGCATAATTACACAAACTTAGAAATTACAAAAACTTCCCATGTAAAATAATTTACATTACATCTAAATCCATCCATTTTGATGATTTCCTCTCATTTTTTATGAATGCCCTATTTTTCACTTAAAACACTTACTGATCAAGATTTGAATCAAAATTCATGACTATAAATGCATGTGTTAGGCTGAACCCCAGGGTATGCCAGGGGAAGTTCTATAATTTCTAAAACTTAAGAAAAAGTTCTCGTAATTAGGCAAAACCTCAGGTATGTCGTGTAATTATCACTATTACTAATAATAGTACCTCTTCTGCTGTACTTGCAACCGAATCGAACCCAATATATGCAAAGAAAACAGTTGAAGCTCCAGCTAGCATTCCATCAGCACCGAATGGGAAGTATCTTAAAAAAGAACATTCAAGATTCATAAATAACCTCTTAATCAAGAAGAGAAAAGGAAAAAGAATTATTACGGATCAAAATTAGTACCCTGAAGGAAGTTCGTAACCAGGCCAACCATTCTTGAAGCCCAAATATCCACCGGCTATAATGACGAAGATCATAGCACAAATATTTGCTGCTGTTACAATTCCTTGAACAAGTGTGCTCTGTAAAAATCATGTATAAAAAAGTTAGAGCTGCAAATTTCACGATTTCAAAAATAAAAAATAATTTTGAGGAAAAATGAAGAGACCTCCTTGATTCCAACACACAGAAGTCCTGTGACTATGAAGACTAAAATGGCAGCTGTAGGATCAACAACAATTCCAAGTCCAGGAATGGTTTGACGAGCTAGAAATGAAGGGAGACTAGTCGGACCTCCAAAAAGCATGGCCTGAAAGAAAAAAGAAAGAACCAAAAATTTATCATCTAATAAAGACAAATAGCTAGAGAAACGTACATCAAGTTTGGGCAAATTCCATGGATATCCATACATTCTAAAACAGTAAGAAGCGTTCTGTGTAAAACAGGACACACTAATCTTTATATTATTAAAGAAATCATAGAACAACTTTATTGCAAAGTGATACCTTTTCTATTAACTTATACATATAAGAGAATATGATAAATCATGGAAACATGCATAAGAAAATACAATAAAACTGCAGGATATCATAGAGATTGAAGTGCACCAGATTAGGTGATATTCCACGAGCAACAGCTGAACCGCCTATAGTGTATTCCAATATCAACGCCCAACCAATCAACCAAGCAACACTACACGATAAAAAGAAACATGTATTGAAATAAAATCAAATTAAAAATATCTGAAGTATAGAGAAAGATACTGAAATATTCACATCTGCAATGAAGGGGTATACTAGAAGCTTAAAAAATAAAGTTATATAAGGAATTATCGACTTTAAGTTGTAAAAGAGAAGCAAAAACAATATTTATGCCAAATCTAATACATGATGCTTTCGAATCAAAAATTTCTTCAGTGTTTTACGAAATTGAAATTCAAACAAACTGAACAAAATATTTAGAAAGTACCCTTCTCCAACACATATGTAAGAATAATGATAGGCACTTCCAGCAGAAGGGCAACGACTCGCTAATTCCGCATAGCAGAAAGCCGAAAGAGCAGCCGCTATTCCAGCTATCAGAAACGAAAATGTAAGCGCAGGCCCTGCATGCTCTCTTGCAACAGTCCCAACAAGAATGTAAACTCCAGCACCAATTGTTGACCCAACTCCTATAAAAATTCAAACAAAGTCCAGAAAAACATGAATTGGATGGAATCATACATCACTCTCCCCATATCAATGCACTTTTCTCCATAGAACCCACACTATATAACCACCGCATAATCCCAAAAATCACATGTTATATATATATATACATATATATTCACAAAAAACTATATAATTTTGGCGCCTAAACTGATATATCTCTCTTTCACATGTAAATTCTCAAATCACAGATCACCAAATTCCGAACAAAAGGAAACAAAAAACGGTAACTAAAGTGGAAACATACAAAGTGCAAAATTTCCTTCCATAGCCAACAAAAGATAATTAATTCCCATCAACAAACTCTTAATTCAGAAAGAATTCAGATATACTAAAAACAAAAAACTGAACCCAAACAAATAGGCTTATTACTCTCTCACCTATGGCTACGAGATGAGGTATAGTAAGAGCCTTAGCCAGCTGGTGATGACCACTTCCAGATGAAGAAGATGAAGAAGACTTCGTATGAGCAGAATCCACTTGTTTCCTTCTCACCAGAGTCCTAAAAGCCCCAACACCGCACTTCCCTCCACCACCACCACAGCCACCATTATTGTTCTGTGCATCACAGAGAAACCCCATGACAACCCTTTTGTTATTCCCCAACTGGGTGTCCAAAGATCCAAACTTTCTTGCTAAATACGGATAAATAAGACGATTTTGATGCTATATTTATATCTATCCTTATGAATTCTTCCGAAACACTTCAGAATTCCACATCCGCAAGAAACCTCGAAAAGGGGTTGTTCTGGTAATGGTGAAAACGATATATATAACTTTAACTTTAATTACAATTAACGGCGATTGCAGCCAATCCTGCAAAATCCCAAAGGCAAAAAGATGATCGAAACTTAACGAATTAAAGCCTCTGGAAAATTGAGGATTGGGGGCGGTGCTGTTGCAGAGACTCAGCTGAGATATGGGGAAGACAGAAAAGGAGCGACTCTGATGGAAAACTGTGGATTGCCCAATGAAGCAGAGGATTAAAGCATTGCGTATTTAACTGTGCTGTGGTCCACTGCTTGGAATATTTTATTGTTGAACAGTAAACTCAATTATTAAACGTTTCTGTAAGGAATTTATGCATTAAGTAGAGTAGGATTGGGTTAAGAAAATTAGGGTTCACCATGAAAGGAGTCTAAGGGGAGGATAATTGACGTGTTTGAAGAAAAAAATGGGGTAAATTGGTATTCGATATTTTTAATGATGTATTTTTTCTCTTATTTTACTTATTTATATCAAAACTGTTTGTCTTTTTTAATTTCAATTATTTATTAAATAAATAAAATATTTTGTAATGGTCAATAAGTATATGCACATATTAATAGACGAAATACAAATTCGAATCTTATTTGGACGTAGTCTTGTAGTAGATATATTCATTTGTTAACAAATAGAATATAGATTTTGAGTCTGGTTAGGACACAATTTTATGGTAAGTATTTGGCCATGTTAATAGATAAAATATAGATTCCAATCTCATAAGATGGTTAGTAGTAGAATTCGAATGAGTATCATTAGGACTGATGTGAGATTGTATACATAAATAAATAATAAAAGATAAAATTAACCTTTTCTTATGCAAGAAATTAGCCATTTTAATCCCTAATTAAATGTCCAAGTTTTAATCTCCCACTTTTACGATAGTCAACTGTAGTAAAGTTAGGAATATTGTCAATTTAGGGATCAACAAACGAATATTTGTACTTTTTATCTCAAATTCTATAGAGTTTTCCATAAGGATTTCGGTGTCAGAAGTTTTTAATTAGTCAAAATTCGTCCACTATTAGGTAAAAGTTGCAATTTAATTTCCTTTATTTCTTTAATTGTTCTAGTGATTTTTTATTATTGTCAAAAACGTGTAATTAATTAATTTGTTAAATAAGTAGTAGTGAGAAGAATACTGGTCTGGCAAGTCACAATTTATGTGCTACATTTCTTAGTTTTAAAGTTGAGTGCTGCATAATTAGCTTCCATTAAGCATGATAATCATCATTTGTTAAATGACTCGGTCCTAGAGATCATGCAAATATAATATTGTAAAAATATAAATTTTATTATTCTTATGTAAATCTATACGACGTGAAAAAATAATAATTTTAAAAATATTTATACACATTAAATCTTGATTGAGTCAAAATCCGGTTGTGTGCGTGGACAGCAGATTAGGACTCCGAATCACCCAAGAATTTGTAACGTGGAAGGGCTCTGATGCTTTCCTTGACTGAAAATGATTGAACAAACGTGAACTCAAAGGTCAAAAGGGGGAATGTAGGGGTTGGACCCCTTTTTGGCACTCCGACGCTCAAGTCAGGGACTAGTTCTGGGTCGAAAATGCAGGAGTATGGAGAGTTCAGAGTGAGAAGGAAAGTTTATCTCCATCTCAGAGAAGAGATGGTTTATATAGGCGAGGATTCTGGGCCACTGCGTGTGAGTACACCTCCCCGGAAGTGTGAATCTTGGTCTGTTAAAGATGAGTCGAGATGGTGACCGGAACAGTGCTTTTACGGGGAAAAACGTTGTACCGTCTCTGCAGCGGTGCCGTAACAGTGTCCTTGGGAGGCCGCATTTAATGCGCACAGTGGTGGAGGGAATCTGCATTTAATGCTCACGTACGGAGCGCTGGGGGTCAGTGTCGACCGTCTCCCTCGATCGAGGGTGGAGGATGGGTCGCGACCCTAGTCGCATGAGGCATAGGGATGATGGATTCTTCCAAGGGGTGGGTCGATGACGAGACGGGCTCCGGATCGAAGTCTGGCGTCCCAATGCCCGCTCCAGCCACCACGTGGCGCGCATCAGGCAAGTCATGTGGGAGCCCCAATTTCTCCCTTATCAAATCCCTAAGTATTATTTATTTTGTAAATATTCGTTCCACTTTTTTAATTCTTTTAGAAAGGATAAAGAGGTTTGACAATCTAGCGTTTCAACTCTGAACCATTTTATCTAATTGAATTTTCTTTTAATTAAAGTCAATCTTCAACTCAGAAAAGTAAACTGCAAATAATCAAAATTCAGAACTCGCCGAGAATAATTTCATTTATCATGTTACTCCTTTTACATACCATATCTAGTATGAATTTATTTTTATGAATCAAAAGTTTAATATTAATACAAATGAGTGGAATATTCAACGTATGTAATTTCTTTACTCTTACATGTAGTTTGCCATAGGTCTGAATACCTTGAAATTTTAATTATAATATTTTAGATATATTATTGTTATCAATAATTAATAGAGGACATAACTTTTATGAGATAGGATGGTACATTTCTTATAACATATACTAAATTATTATTTTTGACGCAGATATTGATAATCAGTAATAATTGCATTGTATTCATAAATTTTGTGTTTATTTCTTGCTCTTCATTAACTAAAAGTATGTTCATTTCTCTAACTCGTTAATACTATTCCATATTAATATTTCAATTAATAACCTATAGAAAAAAGAGGAACAAAATCACCCCATGCTATCAACTTTTGATCCCAACATGATCATCCATGACCAATCATTCATGACACAATTTTAAAATTTTCCAAATTTCCCAATCACATAACAAAAATGTGAATTTCAATGAATTTTGTTTTCTATGGATATAAAACCTAATCATGTAGTCATGATTCAAGCATTCCAATTCATACCAATACATTTATTTATACAAATCATGGATCATGCATGTAGTGTATACATTCATCCGTACAAAAATCCAAAGAAATGAGATCTTGAGGGCTCCATCCATATATACCCTAGGCTCCCACTCAAAAATTCAGAAATCTTTGTCCATACCAAGATGATAATGATGATAATAATAATAATAATAAAGTTAAGGAAAAATTACATCTCACTACCCTGCATTTAGGCCTAATTACAATTTAGTCCACAATTTTTAGAAAATTACAAATTAGACCCTAACATTTGAGAACCGTTTGTGGTCCCTAGGGTTCCGTTATCTCATTCCTAAAATGCCCCTGATTTGTTGTTAAATCATATTTTGTAGGGATGGTTTTGTTATTTTTGTGAACTTTAGGGATTATTTTGTAATTTTGGTCATATATTCAATGTAACACTCATAAAAACGTCAGGGGCATAAATGTACTTTTACAAATTATGTTAAGGGATCTCAGATCAAACAAAATTATAGGGACTAAAATGTAATTTTTTGAAAATGATGGATTACATTGTAATTAGGTCTAAATACAAGGTAGTTATATGTAATTTTCCCTAAAGTTAATTTCAAACACCGACATCCTTTTTGGTTTTTTTTTTAGTTTTTGAAACAACAGAATTATTCTATTAATTTTTGTAAAATGTAACACTTAATTTTTTTTATGCTATTCAGGTGGAATATTATGAAAATATTTCATCCAGAATGAACTTTAATCGTCTTCTCTGTGATGGATTCATGACGAGCCAAAGAGTAAAGACCACCACCATCATGTTACTCTTATCCAAAGAAATAGAACTACCCTATTCAATCTTATTGGCCGCGGGAAGGTGTCATATTTGTCTGAAAAGCTCCACCCGTGGCGCATCATTTTTAATCAGTGCTTCCCTCTTGTTCAGTTATCGGATTCCGATTTCGAAATCACTATTGTGTTCTTTACGTTAAGAGTTTTAATTTTATGTATAATAAACACATTTAAAATTTGATATTTATATATTTATTCTTATAAATCACATCAAAATTTTATTAAAAAGATTGAATGAAATATTTCTTAAAGTTGTATCGGAAAGAAGCTAAGTGTAATATTTTGAAAAAAGTGGTGGTAATCACACAAATTAATTAAGGAACATAGATGCCAAACCCAAAAAAAGAGTTCTTTGGAATTTGCAATCATAATAATAATAATAATAATAATAATAATAATTTCAACTTGCCCCATTCCTGTCCCAAAATCTTTAATTATCTCCCTCAAACTTTCAATATTATCATTTTTCTCTTTCCTTTGATTGGTTATGGCACCGTCCAATCTTGAAACTGTCATTACCACACCTCTGCAAGTTGATAGCCCTATTAATTGAAGCCCCATAATTTGAACATGGCGGGGTCCATTATTTTCTATTCATTTCTTTCCCTAAGTTCAATAGTCACGGTTCTTTCTTAATAAATAAATTTCACCCCCTACAATTTTTAATTCTTTAGTACTTCATCCCAAAAAAGAAAGACACAATTCACTAAATTTATAATATCTTTAGTACTTATCTGCGATGAAAAACAAAATTACTAAGGTCCCCGTAATTTTTGCGGGATTGCATCCATTTTTCCCATTTAATATTCCCAGAACTTTATTTGTCATATATATAAATTAATTGTATAAACTATGATGTATGATACAAGAGAAAAATAAAATAAAATGAACGCAATATAATTTGAATATAATAATATAATTTTTTTATTTTTTAAATAAAAAATATTCAACATGAAAGGGTATTAATTATTTATTAGGGAAAATTACATCTAGGTACCCTGCAGTTAGTCATAATTACAAATCAGGACATATTCTTTTATTTTTTACATATTAATCCCTATAGTTTGATTCCGTTTGAGGTCCCTACCTTCCGTTAGGGTTCCGTTAACTCCTATAGGGACTGTTTTGTTA
>JBBMKE010000003.1:13052979-13070964 GCA_037834125.1 Lippia alba
ACCCTTTATACAGCAACATCAGCTTGGAAGTTGGAAGAAAAAGTTTCAAGGCTGCTGTATACTCCCCAGAATGGGTCGTCACTAGAAGAGCTCTTGGAATCAAAGCCATACAAAGTATTTCAGAGAATCTTCTTAATAAAGGTTTTCAAACCATTTGTGCTGCTGGAAATTGGATATTGGTTACTAAAGGTTCAGCTAATGATCCGAAATCCGGATTACTACAGGAATTCCACAATGTCCTTACAACCCATAGAGTTATTTGCTCCTCAGCTACAAGACAAGAGGCGTGCAAATTAATTGGGTGCCATACAGACTTTAAGATGTGACAGCATAAATTGACAAAATCATAAAGAGACGTAAGCAATGACGTCTGCAACCACTATAAAAGTGTCGGCAAGATCTCAGCCGTTGAAGATAAAGCTTGATCTCATGGATACAATTCAAAGTTAGGATTACCTTATCTTAAGGAATCTTATCTCTTTACGCGTTTTGGTTTGTATAAATAGATGTGGTTTGTAATAAAGAAGATCATCGAAAAAACAATAGCCAGAGTAAGAAGAGAGTGTCTATTCTGTAATATGAGTGTTTTCTTTGTAATAAATATGGAAAAATAAACCCATAAAGGGGAAATAAAATCCTTTCTTTCATAAAACATAAATCGTATTTTGTTTTAAGCTTATTACAATTCTTTACTCCCTTATCCTTCAAAATAGAATATCATTCTATAAGCCGTAGTGATTTTTCCGTTAGAGATCGAAGCTTGCTACCCGTTTTTGTCCATATAGGCAGGAGGCCGTCAGGACTGTTGGGATATCGAGGCTGATCGAGGAAGAAGAAGACGAGTCTTAGAAGAATCCGATAGATCTTTTTAGAAGACGAAGGAGATAAAGATAGGTAATAAACTTTATTCAAAATATTTTGTGTGTTATGATTTTAGAATGGGTTTTAGAGCACTCTTGTTTAAAATCAATATTTGATGAAAACAATTATTAAATTTGACTATATAAATTATTTTTCCAAAATTATAAAATCTATATAAAATCATGGATGATAATTCAGATGATGATTCTAGAAGAGGATTTATCCTTGCATATAGTTTTAGTAGTTGCTTTGATGGAGATGCATCAGACAAACATTTTAGACATATAGTAAAACAATACTTAAATATTAGAATGAGAAAGTTGGTACAAGAGCATGCAGATAAACATAAACCAAAAGAAGTAGACTGTGATGAAGATTGTAAAAAGACAAATAAAAAATTAAATTTTATAAATAAAGTAATAATTGTTATAGAACAAGTTTATGAACAAGAAGGATCTTCAGATTCTTAAGGATAAAATGAACTATTAAAGATTGAAATAAGAAATTTAGGATGGGGGCTAAGAAGAAGAATAAATAATTGTCCACAGTTTTGGATGTTATTCTTTAAAATGCTTGAATAAGATAATTCACCATCAGATCTTTTAGAAAAAGATTATAAACAAATAGAAACTATAAATAAAAAATTAATAAAATAAATATATCAACGAGAAATAAATGGTTAGAAATGGATCAATTCTTAAAACAACGATGAATTAGACGAGATCTAGAATCAATAAGAAAAACAATAAAAATTAAGATAAATGAATTAAACGAAACTGATAATCCATATATTTATAAGGATCTTGCAATAACTATTATAGCATTAAAAATGAAAGAAAAAAATCTTATAAAAGAAAAAAAAAACATATCATAAACATATGTTATTAAGGTTCGAGGAATATGCTAATAATAAAAAGAAATTAAGAAAAGAAATAGAATTGACAATAGAAAATATACCTCTTTTTAGTGAGCAAAATAAACAATTGTTAGAATATACTAATGAAGGAATTATTTGGTATGAAAGTGTAATAAGAAAAATAAATATTTTGTCATCAACATAAAAATAAAAAACTTTAAGGACCAAAGTAAAAAGTTTAGAAAAATAAAAGAACTTGGACTAAAAAGTGATAAAAATAAAAGTTATAATGATAAAATGGTCATTCTAAGACAAAAAGACATAAAAAATCGCACAAGAAGCTCGTATGCTACAATTGCTAGCTACAAAGTTTTTTGTGCAACTTTTCTAAAACATAAGGTGTTCTATAGAAAATTTCAAAATATAAGGTTTTCTGTGCCTATTTCCAATAACACAAGCTTATGAGTGCATATAACTCATAAATTAAAGGGTGTAGTTGAGTCACTCGACATACGAAGTATAATCATATGTTCAGCATACAAATACTTAAAAATACAGTTGTTTGATTTTCGACGAAAAATTAATTTATTCATGTAAATGTTTTGGATGATACATAAATTATTCAAAAAAAATTAGACATACATTGTAAAATTTCAAAAGTTATGACCATTTAATTCAAATAATAATACGAAATAGGACTAAATTGACAAACGAAAAACTTACATAACCGATTTTACGTTTTTTTAATCAACATTTTTTTTTCAATTTAGCGAGTCAGCATTTTTCTCCAATTTATATTGCTGAAATACTGCCACTTAGATATTTTCGGCAGTAATTGATGTTCCGGACAATATTATAATTTTTTTTATAATTGAATAACTTAATTGCAAAATAGAATTTCTATAACACTAAATTATTAAAATAGAACAATTATAGTATTAAATTTGCATTCGAAACAATATATATTTTTTTACACATATAAACGAATTTAATCTTGACCTAACTTCAGTATATTAAATTATGGGAGCCAATTCCGGAACTCCTAATTCCTCACGACTTGTTAATTATAAGCAATGTTCTCATATTGTGTGCACGTCTCTAGTTTGAACATTCTATATATCTTGTTAGGCATTAAGTTGAACTTTTAAATTTTAATATAATTTACAATTATATATATAAGTCGTACTTTTTAATAAATAAAATATGCATAATTATTTTTCGTGCCCTTTTTTTTTTTTTTGAGGATCATAGGCCCCAAAGGGCAACTAACTCAAGTCCGACGATAGAAATGACGAAATGAACAACGGAAAATCAAAAGCACCAATGCAAACCGAAGTTGCGTTTCTGGCTAAACTATGGGCCACTTTGTTGGCACCACGACGAACTAAAGAGAACCGAACTTCATCGAAAGTGGACCAAATATGCCGGATTTCATCAATGATGTTGCCCACGATTGAAAGGTCCTCCGTATTATCTTGCACTTGTCGTATGATATCGACGTTATCACCTTCAATAACCACCCTCCTCCAACGAAAATCCCTTCCCATTTTGACAGCAGCAAGAGCTGCCAAAGCCTTAGCCACGTAAGAATCAGTACAATTTCGTTTGCGATCCGTCTCCCATCCAATGCAAGCCCCCCGTTCATCATGTGCTACAACTCCAATTCCTAACTCGATAGATTCTGCAAAAACTGCACAGTCACAATTGATTTTAACCCAACCTTCTAACGGCTTGCACCATTTCTCCACCCCAGTTGAAGCCGTAGCTGACATGATGGAGTCCTCCAGCGCCGGCAGCGGTGTTGTATACGTGTCGACCTTACGAATCACCTCGATTGGCATCGAGCTTTCCCCCTCCATTTTGAACAGGTTCCGCACCCTCCAGAGACACCACAACACTGTAATGACCCTTCTTCTATTCTCCATTCCCAGCTCTGTTAAAACTCGATTCAGCCCAGCGACAAAATCCCCATCAAACCAGTGCACTACCGCTGCTTGAATCGAGGATAAAGCCCACACCTGCCTAGAGAACGAGCAGGCGAACAAAGCATGACTCAAACTCTCCACCACCCCATCACATCTCGGATAGTAGGGGTGGTCCTCACTCACATGCCTCCGGAAAAACACCTCACCTGTAGGAAGGAAATTGTGGATACACCTCCAAAGAAACTGTTTTAATTTGGGTGCCACTTTCACCTTCCAGACTCGCCCCCAAATTTCATGACTGCCACCATAACCAATCGAAGCAGAAGACTCCCTATCCACAATCTGGGTTGAAAGATGATAGGCGCTCCGAACCGAAAATGCCCCATTTTTGTTGTAATGCCATATCAACTCATCCTTTCTTGACACTTCACTTAGAGGGATACTAAGAATAATTCTTGCATCATCCTCATGAAAACAATTTCGAACAAGCACTTCATCCCATTTATTCACATTAGCAACCATCAAATCTCCTACCCACTCAGGCGCAATACTAGCCCCTTCCCAAAATTTAGGTCTAAACTCCGGGGCTTTCGGCAACCACCGACCCCGCCAAATATGGATCGTTGATCCATCACCAATCCTCCATCGAGTGCCAGCTGCTAGGAGATATCTTGCTGCATGAAGGCTTCTCCATGCGTAAGAAGGAGAACGACCAAGTCCAGCATCCCAAGGTTGCGAATGTAAAAAGTACTTAGCCTTCAAGATCCGGCAAATCAAACTCGACGGATTTCGGGCCAACCTCTAAAGTTGTTTCGCCAACATGGCGAGATTGAACAACTTTATTTCCCTAAACCCCATTCCACCGACTCCCTTCCTAGTGCATAATCTTTGCCAATTCGTCCAATGTATCCTATTCTTGTCCTTATCATTCCACCAAAAATTAGCAATCGCCGAATCAATCTCCCTAATCAAACAATCCGGCATGAGAAAGCAATTCAAAGAATATGAGGGGAGCCTATAACACCGCTTTAATCAGCACTTCCTTCCCAGCTTTGGACAAGAATTTTTTAGAAAACCCACGAATTCTCCATTTCACTTTCTCCACTACCCCCCGAAAAGGCCGATTTCTTTGATCTACCAATAGACGAAGGCAGCCCCAAATACATGTCCAGCTTCTCGGCCCTACGAACCCCTAGAACCCGCGCCATCGCAATACCCTCTGTCTCAATCACATTAGGACTAAACACAATAGTCGATTTATCTCCATTCATCACCTGTCCCGACACTCTCCCATACCTGTCAAGCACTTCTTTAATTGTCTCCAAAGCAACACCCGTCGCCCTACCACATATCAGAGTATCATCTGCAAAGAGGAGGTGGGAAACCTTCGGAGCATTACGACAAACCACTACTCCCGCTATATTACCCAAATTCTCCTGCTCCTGGATTAAAAGAGGGAAAACTTCTGCATAAAAGAGAAACAGATAAGGGGAGAGAGGATCCCCCTGCCTTAATCCTCTCTCTGGGATCACCGAGTCAAATTCAACCCCATTCAAAAGAAAGGAAAAGAAAACAATAGAAATGCAGGTGACAATAAGATCAATGAAACAGCGAGGAAAACCTAACCTGGTCATAACTCGTTCGATGAACCTCCATTCCACTCTGTCGTACGCCTTGCTCATATCAAGCTTTAAACTGAAAAATCCACTCTTTCCCGATCTACAATTCTTAATAAAATGGTTAACTTCATACGCAACTAGCACATTATCACTGATGAGATGATTAGGAATAAAAGCTGATTAGGTGGGAGAGATGATAGAATCAAGGATAGGCTTAACACGATTAGCAAGAACTTTAGACACCAGTTTATAAATCACATTACAGAGGCTTATGGAGCGAAATTGGGTGATGAGTTCAGGCTTTTTGCATTTTGGAATAAGCACTATCTGGGTAAAATTTAATCTTTTATCAAAATTCTTGTGATTAAGGAAACTTAAAACACAAGCTACCACATTACGACCAACAATATTCCAATAACATTGGAAAAAGAGGGGGGAAGGCCGTCCGGGCCCGGGGATTTAAGAGGATACATAGATTTAAGAGCTAGATTTACCTCAGCAGCCGTATACGGATCAAGCAGGCTTTGTTTCATATCCCCCGTCAGCCTACACGGAACAACTTGGAGAACCGAATCCATCTCCTCATCAGTACACCCCTTAGAAGCAAAAATCTCTCCAAAATAACCAGTGATAATCTTTTTGATTCCTTCATCCGACTCTTGTAAATGTCTCGAATTATCTCTCAGAGCCTCTATGTAATTCGTCTCCTGCCTGGTAGTTGCTTTCTGGTGAAAGAATTTTGTATTCCTATCACCCTTTCTTAACCAATGAATTTTCGCCCTCTGTTTCCACCTAACTTCTTCCTCCCACTACGCCTTTCCCACCTTCTGTCTAAGTAATTTCTCCTCCTCCAACGAAGACTCAGTAATAGGTTGGTTCTTTAGGGTTTTTAACCGTTCCTCCCACTTCTCAATCTCTGCTCCCTTATCACGTTGGTTCTGTCTCTAATTTAGAAACCCAATTCTGCACTCGTTTATTCCATTAAGGACTCTATCAGTAGGAGAGCCCGAAAAAGAAGAGTCCCACGAACTCTCCAGAATCTCACGGCAAACCGAACTCTTGACCCAACAGGCTTCGAAGTGGAAAAGACGTTTTTCCTTTTTTTTCTTGCGTCTACTCCCACTGAGCTGAGTGAGAATAGGGATATGGTCCGAACAGGACGCTGTGAGATGGATCACTCTAGCTTCAGGAAAAAGGGCACGCCAATCATCAGTGGCAGTCGACCTATCAAGTCTCGCCCTAAGAGTTTCGGGAGCAGCCATGTTCCTCGTCCACGTAAATGGGAAACCAGAGAACCCGATATCCGTCAATCCTGAGTCCCGGAGACCCTCCGCGAAATTCTCCATCTGTCGGAAGCTACGATCATTACCTCATTCCTTCTCCTCATTAGAAAGGATTTCGTTGAAATCACCCGACATTAGCCAAGGGAGTGAATACTGATTACTTAAATTACGAATCAAACTCCAAGAAAATTCCCTATTCTGCCTCTCTGGATGTACGTAGAATCCCGTAAACCGCCAATCACAACCAGCCACAGGATCATTAATCTTCACATCGATATGGTTATTCGAAAAGCTGAGTAAAGTAACATCCAAGTCTCTTTTCCACAACAAGGCGAGACCACTGCTCTTACCAACCGAATCAACACCAATGCCATCAAGATTAAATAGGTTCTTCCAGTTCTCGATTCTACGATACTTACACCTTGTTTCAGATAAGAAGACCACCGAGGGGTTATGCTCCCTAATAAGGGACTTCAGATTATGAACTCGCCAGGGACCCCCCGAACCCTGGCAGTTCCAGCTTAGGCAACTCATTGTTCCCGATGGGGCTGCATCGCAGCCTCCACCATTATATTTGTAATGTCTGCAAGAACAATATCAGATGAAGAGGAATGGTCTAAAGGGATTGAAGGGAGCTTAGGAGGGGGAAGGTTGATAAGAGAGTTCGAAAGAGAGCTTTTCTTGGTTCAAAATTTTCTAATTTTCTGAGAAGGGGGATTAGCCATAGAAATATTAAGGGATAGGGGAATATTTATGAGGTTTTCATCATTAGGATGCAAGGTTTCCAAGTTTTGCTTAGGGAGAAAGGAGCTCATTTGCTGCACGTTTGGGTCTGGGAGGTACAGAGACGGGTCAACGGATGGTGAAGAGTGATAAATTTTTGCTCGTTGTTTGGAGGGGCTGGGAGAATTTAAAGGAGATCTTGGGCGGGAGTTCCGAGTAGTATGGATATCTGAATCGATAGGAATAAGGGATTTGGAGTTGGATTGGAGGGGTATGGATGGAATAACAGACTCCTTGGGGTGTTTAGTGGTTGAGTCAGGGCTGGGAAGGGTTGATACAGCTGTGTCAGGTTCTGTAAGAGAGGTATGAACTCGGGTGTGGGGAGGATCATGTGCTGGGAGCGTAGATATAAGATTGTGTCGGGTAGGTTCAGTAGCAGTATCTCGGGTGGACTGATTTCTAAGGGATATGGTCGAAGATTTAACTAAAGAATTATGGGTAGGAGAGTGAGTTTCAGCTGTGAAGGGGTTGGGAGATGCCTGCTGAGAGTAATTGAATGGGGAGGACTCCGCATTAGCAGCACGAAGCCACGGACCATAAGAAAACTGAGATCCCGGATTAATAAAGCTTTCCTCATATCGAAGTGGGCAATATTTGTCCACATGATCGCTTATTCCGCACAAGTAACAGAAGTTTGAGCTCATAAGAAAATGTGAGGTTCAGATCTTGCCCTGCTATCTGTATCTTCATGCACCGGAGAAAGGGTTCCGTTATGTTCAATCTAACCCTGACCTTGTAATAGCTTGCAGATAAAGGTTGGGAAATGGATTTAGACTCTTCCATGAACGCTCCCAGATTATCAGCGACCAATCTAGTAAACTCCATATTCCGGCGATTAAGAGGGAGGTCGTGGATCCGGACCGTATAAACACAGTCATTCAATTCAACTGAGAGCGGATCCTTTTCATATCGCAATTCTCTGAGAATGACAGGGTACTTATCAAAGCACCAGGGAGTGTTCTCAAGTACTCGCTGTAGATCCAGTTTGTGATTGAAGGAAAATAAAAATTGATCTTCCGAAAGTTTCGATATCTCCATTCTTTTGACTGGGTTCAACGCTCGGCACATCGTTGATCGGAAGTATTCAAAACGGACTGATCGCCGAGTGAAAACCCTACCCACTAGAGAGAGTGGGTAGCTCGGTTTAGACTTACCCCAAGAAGAATCTGATATTTCAATGCGTCTCCCTTCCTTGGAGGTAAGCGTTAACGATCTGGTAAGGTTGGACAATTGCGACAGCCCATCGTCATGGCTATCGGAAGGAGAAGACGAGGACGACGCCATGGGGACAGGGGAACAAGCCTGTTTTCCGTTACCTGGCCGCGACTCGCAAAAACCTAACGAAGAGAACACAGAAAAAGCGATAAGTACTAGAAAACGAATAAAGCAACCAGAGAATTAAAATTGCAGAGGGGAACGGAGAGTGGATGAAGGCGCCGGCTCATGGGATGGTGGCAACCGGCGACGAGGATGACCGCTGCTACGTGGAGATTAGGGTTCGAGGGTAAGGTGTCGGCTCTCATACGAGTAGGGTTCTCTCATACGAGGAGGGAAAAAAATAAGACTTGTTTTCAAAACAAAGATATTTTTGGTGCCTTTGAACCTTTACCATTGACCATTACTAGAATCTCGATCTTTCTTTTATTTAAATGAAAAGTTGATTTTATTAATACACGTAGCCTTCTTGTTTGAATGATGTCCGAGAAATTTAAATGTAAAAGAATCAACGGCTACATCAGTTTAATTTTTATTATTATATAGAAATATTATTTAATCCATATTGATGATCATTTACCGGAAATAGTTGACAAGCACGTGTTTGTTTGAAAGAAAAATGAAGTGAATTTATGCATTTTAGAAGAAGAGATAACAGGATGACCAAAAAACCAAGAAGAGATAAGTTACTATCAAAGATATAACAAGAAACCCTAGCCTACGTCTCTGACTCTCAATTTTTGAAAGCTCCGATCCGGATTCGGCGGTGGAGAATACATTTTTACTGTCGGATCGGTTCAAATCAATGCGATTCCACCGTCAGATAGTCTCAAATTTGTTCCGCCATCAGCATCTCGACTTTCGTCGCCCTCTTAGAGTTACTGTTATGCTTTCAGATCCGTTCGGTCGCTACTCTCTCAAATCTACTCTATCTGAGATTTGTCTTTTAGTGATATTGGTTGAATCAGTCATTACAACAAAGACTCATTATCTCTAGATCGACATCAACAACTATTTTTTTAGTTAAGTATTTATTTGTTTCTTCCGTATGGAAGTTTTAATTTTTTTTGTTAGGGTTCAGTTTTGTTGTTATCTAGTCTTCCCTATGGAAGTTGATATTGAGCGTGAGGCTAATTGTGTAGCTCATCCGCTTTTGACAATTGCAGTTTCGACTAGCGTTTGTCCCATGCAGCTTCGGCTTGCGTTATTTCGGTTTGTGCCGCGTTGGTTGTACCTTTTGATTTGATAATATATTAGATCGTTTTATTTCAAAAAAAAAAAAAGCGATTTTAATTTGAGAAAAATTGTCAAATCATTAAGTGAGTCTTATTATATTCTTTTTGTAAAACTGTCAAACCATTAATTGAATTTTAACATATCTTTTCTGACAGTGATCTTTTCTGTAAACTTGTCAAACCACTGATTGGTTCTCAGTATATCTTTTCTTCTTTTTTTTTTCTAAATTTTTTTAACACACACTCTCAAAGTGACCCTTAATATACCTGATTATTGCTTGTCATATTAATCATAATATAACGTGTGACACAATTTATAAGTTCTTAAGCTTACCCGAACACATGCACATGAGAAAGAGAGTGCGTAGTCGAAAACAATGTCGTTTGTGTATGTGTGCACATGAGAGGGAGAGAGCGCTCGCGCTTAGCCGAACACAATCTCTACTGTTTGTATGTCTGTGTGCACGTGAGAAGAGAGAGCGTTTAGCCGAACACAATTTCTTATATCTATTTGTGTGTACATGAGGGAGAGCTTAGCCAAACGCTTAACTGAACACAATGTCGTCTATTTCCCTGTGTGTGCACGAGAGGGAGCATAGCAGAACACACTCTATACAGTTTGTATGTCTGTGTACACATGAGAGGAAAGACGAAGAGATATTAGTCGGACACAACTTTATCGTCTGTCTGTAGGCATATGAAAGAGAGAGAAATATATATAGAGAGAGAGCGCGCGCTTAGCCGAACACAATCTTTGTCGCATGTTTGTCTATGTGCACGGACCCTCAAAAACCTAATCGGAGTATCAAACAAGTGATGCCAAACAGAGTCTACAAAATTTGAAGGTTTTGCCAATGCCCAAAAACTGAATGTATTCCTTTATCTACGTTTACGGTTTATGTACATTATGCTTTATGTGAAAACTTAACCAGGGTGTGTACAACAAACAGTTACACTTGCTATAACACTCATTTATGAGGCAAAAAATACATCTAGTTCCACCTTATTCCCAGACAAAAATGGCTTTCTAGCTCAACTTTTACAATCATAAAGTGGTTACAAGACCTATCCCCAACTCTTCGGCAAGCTCGTCCCCCACCGGGAGGAGGGTCATCACAACCAGTACGATCACGGATACGAAAATTGCTTTTCTCCAAGTCCCAACCTCTGTAACATCATTTATGCATGGTTTTTCTGGAGCCCTCTGCATTGTTTCATTTATATATGCACAAAAGAGTAAGACTTTGTAACTGCATTGTTAGTTGGATTATTTGTCAGGATGTTTGAATTACATAAGTATACCTGGCATATAAGCACGTATAATCCCCAAGGAAGCGACAAGGGTCCACCAAGCTGACAGAGAAAATAAATGGAGTTATGGAATTATTGGTTAAGAATATTACGGAAATCATTTAATCCGTACTATATAACAGAAATCAAGATTAAGAACTTTGCTACAACTTGACCAAGCAAAGACGAAGCGTACCACTCCTAAACCGAGCAGGGTGTATGTCGCCAGGCCAGACGCAATTAATGCATTTTTCCCAAAAGACCCCTGACAATAACGTCGTGGAAGTGATCAAATTTAGATACAATGGTTTATGGAAATTGAAAGTACCAGTTTCATCTTCTTTTACAACATTTCTACATCCTCGAGCACGTCTAATAAGCATATTTGGATTCAAAAGATAAATCTTAGTACTAGAAAATTATCGGATGACAACCTGTTCCAGTGTTTTCCTTGATGAATGTTAAAAGGCAGCCAGCTATAAATTTCTACTTAAAATTCAAATCTTTCAATTGACCGTTCATTTTGCTTAATGTCCACAAAATCTTGAGTTTGTTCAATAGGTAGGTTGGTGGAACTTTTTCAGATGTAAATAGCGATAATTATCGGCCCATAAAAATCATATTTGGAGATTGTCACATCAAAGATATTTGTCTAGATTATAAACGGCAAATCCCAATTGGCAGATGATAAGCATTTTAAATCTGCCTTATGTACCTTGATGGATATAAATAAGGAAAGAAACACAGAAAACAGCTACCTGCATGGCTCTTCCTCCGTCAAGACATCCAACAGGTAGCATATTAAACGCTGATGATGTTAATCCACACCTACAAACAAAGATCTCATCATTAAGCATATACATTGAAACATATTCAATTTAAGGGATAATTACACCGACATACCTTGATATTGACTTAATTACACAAACTTCCTATGAAGTCTGAGAAATTACAAAAACTTCGCCTATCAAATAAGTTACATTACATTTGGATCAATAAATATTAGCAATGTAATCTCTTCTTTTATATGAATACCCTCATTTTGGCCTGCAGATACTGATTAATACTTGATTTTATATTACTAACTTGGCTGCAGGGAGTTCGTGCAATTAGGTCAAAGCCCCGTTATGCTAGTGTAATAATCCCTTAATTCAAAGCTCCATGAATCTATACATTACCAGCCAGCTATCACCAATGGATGAATTGAAACCGTTGAAGCATGCATGGTTCTGTAGATATAAAATGAGAAATGTCAAAATATAAATATCACACTGAATAATCAAAATATAAAATGACTCCTCAAACTATTAGGGTCAGAGACATGATATTAGTTTTGGTGGAATCCCTTGGTACATAAATTTCTGAAGAGAAATTTGGCTTACGTGTAACCAAGAACACCTCTGCTGATAAGCCCAAGAAGCAAAGAGCCTTGAAAAAGCATACTTGGAACCTGAATCAAATCTTCTGCTACAGATGGGTTTGATGAAAGCAGCAGGCCAACAGCAAACATAGAAAAGGACAATGCGGCTCCTGCAACTGGTCCGGCTAACGAAATATCTACTTTTGATTTCCGATCAGGAAGAATGGACTTGAACTACAGAACAGATGAAGAAATAAGCACTAAATCCCACTAAAGCTACAATAAAAATGCTATTTCAGGAAATGTTTGGAACAGAGAACTGAATGATAAATAGATAAAAACTGTGGATAAGTTTGGCATCTTAGAGAAACCAAGAAAGAAGGTAAGATGACGAGACTTCTGGGAAACCCTTGGACATCTTTATGCTACTTGAATTTTTATCTTAATAATACTGAATTAATTCTTATAGCTTTTCCATATAGAGTACTGCATTATCATTCACTAGAGAAATTATCTGTCTTATAAAGATCAAATGCAGGATACAAAAGCAAAGAGCATGATTGGATCATAAGACAGAAATATCAAAGACTTCCCATGTGCACTAAGAAGTTTCATTTGAACCAGGAAATGGGAATTGCAACAATCTAGTATAAACAATAGCAGATTTGATAATAAATACAGGGAGCAACCAATTAACATGAAATTGCTGATGCTCCAAATTTTTTTATAAATGTCACTATGAAGAGTTGCAGGCTTGCAGCCTACCATTCCAATTAGCTGATCCGGAGTTAGCACATGAATAAATGCATTACATTTGACCAGAATGGAGTTGAATTCATGATGAGATTTTTAAGATTACCATACCCATATGGGATCCAACAATAGCAGTTCTTTATGTCAAAGAATGATAGAATCTAACCAATGTATTAACAGCTATGAGCAAATCAAAATGAACGGAAATTTTAGCATACCAATACCGTGTGAAGAGAGAGTGACTGTAAATGAGCAGGCAAAACAAATCTAATTTTCACATTTTTTCTCTTAAAAGCGAGCTTAGTTACAGAACTATTTTTTTCTATAAAAACAACTAAGTGTACTCACAAGTGATCATTTGCAATGCAAGGCAGCCAAACTTTGCATGTGGGTTAGCTAACTAAAAGAAGTAGAGAAAAGAGAACTGCTTGGGAAAAACCATGCTCAGCTCTTACAAGGTTTTTAGTAGATTTTATAACACATCCATGTATGTATGTCAGACCAAATGGATCAGGCATTTCCAGAAGAAATCCATGCACTATATGCTTACCTGGGTGATTGCTCCAAAACTCCCAAGGGTAATGTTTGGAATAAAATAAGGAATACTTAGTTTCACATTACGTGGAAATGCAGCGAGAAAATGTCCAACTTCCTGCAAAATATAAACTTCATGTCAGAAACTTACAAGAAAATAAAAAACATGATCGGTAGTGGAATAACACTAGTTAGCCTGAAAGTATCCCAACTCTGATCACCTTTCTCACGTTAAACATATGGTCTAAAAGAATGGACATAACCTGATGCAGAGTTTCTACCGACAAAGAAAGATTAAAGAAGAAGTGTAAAGAAGAACCATAATGTCAGAATTCAGAGGCATTTGTCCTGAAATCGACTGGCCTTATTAGATACTAATGTCCAAAGTTTTATACTTTTGTAACTCTCAATATAGAAATTTATGTTAGTAAAGCAACTGCATATCCTAAAAATTAATTGTTGCATTGAAACATAACAGCCACTAGCTAACTACAGCAAGAGCTTTCAGCAACCACATATTATATGGAGTTCTGGAGCATAACTACTGATCTCTATTGCAATTCATATCAAGATTAAATTTTGTTTACCGAAATAATTCCTCTATATCCACAAGTCAACATTTAGTTAGCGATGGAACAAGATAAAATGAAACTTACATGAAATAGCTGAACACCCAATACACCATAGGCGAGAGGCAAAGCAGAGTCCACAAATGGATATAGAAGCTGCATATCTGGCGGTTCAATAGCATTGGGATCTGTGAAGTACTTGACTACCTCTGGAGGAAGTCTATTTATCTGCATCATAAAATCAGAACTCTTTCACGACTTCTGATGTAGAGATTTCATCAACCAATACATGTTCTTGTGTACTCAGGATACCTGAGATGCTATCCCTAGCTCCACTGATGAACCAATGGTAAGAAGAAACAGCAGAAAAGCAATCACATATTGCCAAAGAGTTGTTTCACCTGGCTCCGACACCTCTTTCCGCAGCAGGCCAAAACTGACGCGGGGCCCACCACGAGGATCTTCTCCTTCAGAATTAGGCTCCTCCACCATAAATAGATTGTATTTATCTCCCATTATTTCCGTTAGCTGATTCTGAAGTTTTGAGAATACATCTTCCCTCTTTCCCCTTATATTGCCAAGAAAAAGAATGCCTTCCCCTAGGTCACCAAATGGCTCTTCTCTAGTTACCCAAAAGGTCGAGTAGCCAAAAAGCTTATCCTTGATAACCTTTACATCAGCAGGATCAACTCTTTCTGGGCCCAACAATTCCATCAATTTAAACGAATCGACCTGGAAATTACTGTAAGGAGGTCCCACTGGTGAAATTGGTGGCGGCTGAGGAATTCAAAAGGTTTAGTTAATACAGACATCATTGATCACTCATCCTCAAATGCAGTATTTAAAATAAGCATTAGATAACATAAGATCTTTTGCTTTTAGAGTGAAGCAGTGAAGATTAATTGCAATTTACAAGGCTTTGCAAGATTTCTATTTGCTTATGAATGCGCCGCTTTGTGCATAGTATATAAATATTCATGGCAACTCCTGTATAAGACGTACATTCTACTAGAGTGGCAAGATGAATCGAGCTGACTAGTTAGCCAGACGAGCCAGTTCGTGCGGCTAAACTTCACCTTGAGCTCAAGAGGCAGCCAATTTGCCGGCTTCTATCTACTATCGTATTAATTTCTATATTTTGAAATGTATTCTAATCCACCATACTGGCAGTAATGATAGCAGTGTATTCTTAATACCATAAGTTCTTCTTAGAACAAATTCTCCATTCCTATGATAGTTCTATATATAACATAAAAAAAAAAGGAAATACCTATCGATCGTGTGCCACATCACATTTTCAACTCCAATTCAACAAGCACCATGGAGGGAAAATGAACACATCAAACACTCAAACACAGAGCTTAAAAAATTGCACCCTCCAATACCCATTTGAATCTAAACAAAAGATAAAATACAAACGTCAAAAGATTAGAAAAACAGAGTACTCACTCGCGACGATATAGACGGCGGCGAATCACCACTCCCATCGCCGGAATCTTTCTCCGCCGGCCTCATCGTAGCCAAGTTCGAATCTTTACCGTCCCTTTCACCGCCACTACTACTCTCATCATCGCCCCCATTCCTCTCACCATTGTAACACGACCTAATCACAGAATTCAACCTCGCGACATCCCGTTTCCACACTAACCGCCGCCACCGCCGCTTCAACAACAATTCCCCGCACAGGAAACAATTAGAACCATTATTGCGAAGCTTTTCTCGGAAATTACAGCCATTCGCAGGTGTCAAAGTGAAACTAAAGCTGGATAGGGTTCCCATTTGAGTGCAATTCAGCTCAAATGCAGCAAAGATAGATTGAGAAAAGTGGGATATTTACATAGAGCGGAGGAAATTGTGAGAAGAAGATGAGTTTTATATGATACGAGGTTTTGTAAGTATATGACGAAGCATATCTTGTTCCTTCACTCGGAAATATCTCTTTATTTTTCTTGCTTCCCTTCATTTTCCATATATATTTTCTTCATAAAATTGTGATTAATTATACCTAGTTAATAGATTTTCTCTTTTTTATATATATAGAAGATTACCAGCTAAGGCAATCCGACCGACAAGTATCTTCATCGAGAAGCAACTCTAGGTCTCTAGCTCGTTGTCCAGCGAATCAAGAATCAAAATACTGTCGAATATTCATCACAGGTTCTCAATGAGTGAATGTTTGTATGTACATGTATTTCAATTGTTTTTTAATGTAAAAAAACATGAACTTCCGACAATTTATAACTCACAACAATAAATGTACGTGTTTTTGACAATTTGTAACTCTCAATTGTGGATGAACGTGGTCATATTATAGGTAGCTGGCGGCTAATAAATAATTAATTTTTTTTAAGAATTTGATGGAAAAAGGAGGAAATTGTAAGAAAATTATATATATAGATATATATAATATTCTTGTTTGGGGGGGGGGGGGAGGGGTTCAGAATATTCGTAAATTTTTTCTAATACAAGGTTAGTATTAAAATTGAAATTTGACTAAAAGCTTTTGCATGGACATTGTTTTGGTGTTCCTTTGTACTTCATTTGTTATTCATATAAGTAAATGAAACATACTCAATTACTACCCACTTAAAGGAATTAATTAAATAATCGATATTTAAAACTCCTGCTTTTAAGGAATTGACATGTAATTAAAAAAGGTCACATGTTTTAAAGCCACTAAATCCTAATTAGCTTTTTTCCCCTAAAACGACTAAAAAAGAAACATTATAAATCAATTTCAAACGGATCGATTATAATATAAAGAGGATCAGTTTATCCTATTCGACTCAAAGATTGATAGTCAATTTTAGTTAATGCGTCCATAAAAAAATTGTCATCTCTACAAATGTATTGGAGATGATATTGTCAGATTTTTTTTTTACAAAAATACGACAATTATCAACGATAAAACTCAAGGAGTGATATCAATCTCTTTAATGAGCATGAGTAATTGCCTCCAAATCAACTTTCGTGATGATTCTTTTTAAGCTACATTTCCATGCTTTCTTGATTCCCTCCCTAAGCCCCAACAACTGAGCTGTTATAACCAAACAATTACTGAAGTCTCAAACAATGAAGAAACCGCAATCCACCCCCTGCCAATACTAATTAGAAGTCGTAGATAATAAATCATAAATGGACTGGTTTTAGTCCAGGCCTGGCTAGTGGATATTTATTATGGGCCAATAATTGTTTGGACGTTGGATTATTCGAACTTTGTCCCTTTTTATAATTTATTATCCCATAATTTTTATTGAAAACTGTTATTCAAAATTTATATTTGTAACATATCACATCTAATTTTTTAGTGATTTTGGTTAAAATACAACTAACGTGTATGTTTTATAAATATGATATGTGTCATGCTTTTTATCTAAAACCACAAAAAGATAGTTAGACGGTGGTTTATTACATATGCAAACTTCGAATGACAATTTGCAATAAAAATTTGTTGAGATGATAAATTGCAAAAAGATGCAAAATTTGGATAACAACAAATCTTTTCTCCATTTGTAAAATTGAATTACAAGTATTTGTTTTTTAGAGAAAATTATCCAAATCATCCCGTAAAGTGAGTCACATACGGTTTTGGTCCCTTGAGTGACAGTTGACTCACTTTTGGTCCCATAAAGTGGCATTTTGCGCGATTTTGGTCCCATTGACCAATTTCCGTCCAGGATAACGGTTGACCGTCAAAAAAAT
>JBBMKE010000003.1:13085282-13096808 GCA_037834125.1 Lippia alba
AATCCAACCTTGCCGGTTGGGGCCATATGTGCGCGTTTGTGTGTTCCATTGAAAATTTGCGTATGAACCTTTGATCCCTCGATGCTATATGATGTCTTATATGTTCTTGAATGAGTTATGATGATTATATATAAATTTTGATTGGTTTTGAAGTGTTTAAGCATGCCTAAGTGTTGTTTTTGGCCGGAAATTGCATAAAACAATTTTTGGGGAATCTGGGTGAAATCAACGACCTTTGGAATTTTGGCCTTGGTTTCCAACGGCCATTGGAAATGGCCTGAACAGTAGGGACTTCTTGTAAGGTTTCAACTGCCGTTGGAAATAAGGGAGAAGAAACCAACGGCCGTTGGTTTTGTCCAGTCCCACCGGTCGCTTTCTTTCATCGTTTCTTCATTTCTTATGGCCTCTAAGCATGTTTCCCACCCCCATTATGGTTCCTAAGTTGTTATAATATGATTATATGTATGTTAACTTGATTTTATTCGAATTTGGTATGGTTTTGAGTATGAATTTACGAGATATGATTCAATATGCGTTTTATGGTACGTTTATTCATTTCATTGCATTCATGAGCATTGCCAAGCATCTATTTGATTCATATTTGAGTCTAAGTCTCGGTTTGTATTTCTTTATCTCAGCTACTCCTCCGAAAGTCAAAGAACCCGAGGTTTAGGTGTTCGTTGCTCACTCCAATCCGCTTCTATTCTCCTTTGTGCTTCAAGGTGAGGGTTAGGTTGTATAGATGAAATCCTATGGCCTTTATGTGTATTGATTTCGAATCCCGCATGTGGTATCTTGCTATTATGTATAAATATGAATGTTTATGATATGAGTTTGATTTGTGTACGCCTTTGGATTTTATGAAAATGGTATAAGTATGAAGCACATGTGAGTTTTGATTTGAATCCCTTATATGTTTCCATTTGAATCTAGCGAGTATGCCATGAAAGATGGGACTATGGTTTGATTTTATGAATTTGGGCCCTAGGATTGTGGGTAAGGGAGATCCGGGACGACCATTGGGGTCGCCGGTTATGACCCCTGTGCACTTTCCATTTGAGATATACGTGCGGTTGTAAGGCGTATTGTCTTGAGCCCTCGGTGAATAACCGGGGAAGACACAACGTGAGCTACCTACCCCGTGTGTATATGAATCCTTATGGATGACAAGGGTTTGCTCCCCTATCATCAAGAAGTTGAGGTGGTTTGATTTATGATTTGAGCTTTTATGAATCTATGAAGTTGGGGATGCCGTTCTCGCCGGGCTTTATGTTTCTTTTGTTATGGTAATTGTGGAACGAGTTGGGATTCCTATGTATCTATACGTATCTCTTTTGAAAATGGCTTTAGATGGAAAAAACTCCAACTTGGTTCATGATAGGCCTCCTTTGAATCTATGATTTGCTCCCTATATGTATTTGTGTGGGTGTGTGTTTAGCCCCCTCACTCAGTCAAGTGGGTAGACCGACCCCTCTTCCTTCACTCTTTAGTTGCAGGTCTTCGAGCTAGGCGGGGAGTTCGTCTTGTTGTGTTTTACTACCGAGTCTAGGTCGAGTTTGCATTCATTGTATTTACTTTTGATACTCTTGTTATTTTTGACATGTGTATGAATCGATTTATGTATTTCTTGGAGAATTTGGAATACTTGTACTTATTTTTGGGCTCGTAGCCATTGTATATTATGATGGCTCCTCTTGTGATCCTGTGATGCTTCCGCATGTTTGTTTTATTTGTTCTTGCGCGCTCTGTTCGGTTCTAGCCCCGCTTAGCCTAGTGTGTGTTTGTCTAGGTCTCCGCTCGCTTAGACTTGGTCTCATGTATGAACGTCCATTTCATATGTGAGTTTGGGTCTAGGTGCCGGGGATGTGGATGGCCCACGCTCGGGCGTCACATATAATATTTAACAAATAGTTATTATTTAATTATTATTTATTGATTTTATTTGTATTTAATCAAAATAAATTAATTTAAACTAATTAATAAAAGAAGGGACAGTCGCAAATAACTCTCCATCATCCGTTTGAAAATCTTTACTTAACTCCCCATAAATTTATACTACATAATGAGATATAAATACTGCATTTTGTGAAAATTATACAACATATTTTAAAAGTTAGAGTACATTTATAACACTTTTGAGTACAACATAATAGAATATAAATACTACATTATATCATACATGTACTACATTACGTGAAATTTATACGTGGGGAGTTAAGTAAAAATATGGTGCTCAATTATAAAGTTAAGTGAAAATATGATACCCAGTTGAGGATTTATCCCACATCACCAATATATATGTTTTAGAGTAAACAATTCAAATTTTATTATTCTTTAAAGTGACAAATTAGTAAAAATTTTAATTTTAATAATTTTACTCAATATTTTTATTAATAAATAACTTATTTAATTAAAAATTGTATATATTATTGAATTTAAATATTTAATGTATTGAGTCCTCGATTTATTTTGAATAATGAATATTTATTATCAAATATAATTTATTTAATATTTTTATATTAAATAAAAACATGCTAAAATTCGAAAGAGATTGCCACGGCGTCACGGCCCTAAACACATCATGGTTGATGGGGGAAAAAGTTTAAGAAAACAAAAAATTAGCTTGCATATGACATGTCTTTTTCCCCCAAGTCCTAACTCCTTATTCATGAGTGAAACAAAAATAAATCACAATTCATATCAGATTCAAAAAGATAATAACCATAAGTAAATATTAAATAATAAAGGATAGAAAAAAACAACAAAATTAGCAAAACGAATATTCTCCGAGGACCAAAACTCCCAAGTCCAAAGTCCAAACCCCAGAAGAAGATTCAACCCCGTCGGATTTCAACTCTACCACCGGAATTCCGTAAAAGAATATCCCTTTTCTGATATCCATACATCAATTCTTCCTCCGCCGTCTGCCATGGCTGAGGAAAAGGAGGGTTCAGAAGTCAAACATCCCGAAAAACCTGTAAGCTATGTGTGTATGTTTGGTTTTGCCGTAAAAAATCCAATCTTTGGTGATGATTCCAATGAGATCTTCAAATTTCCGTCTTTGATGATTATTCCTGCTAGATTTTAATTTTTACCACTTTACCCGCCCATTTAAGCGTGTCTGTCTAAGCTTGGGGATATTATTCAGCAAGAATTTCTATTTTCTTATAAAATTTTCAAATCTTCCAGTTTTTCGAGGTGATTTGCAAGAGTTCCGGCAAGATTAGGCGTTTTTCCGTTGGGACAGAAGCGGGCTTTGCTGTTAATTTGATAAACAAGAAGTTGCTAAACGACGGTGGTGGTGATGTGAATGTTTTGCTGGCATCCCACATCGAAGCTGTTAAACAAGGAGGAGAAGGAGAAGAAGAAGAAGAGCCTGTTAGCTTTGGCCCGAATTCCTTGCTAGTAGATTATGGGCCTGCTTGGAAATTGCAAACCTCCATTGAATCATATGGTGAATCACTCTCTTTTTATTTTCCTTTGAAAATTTTAAAGATTCTCTTTTGAAAATTGATGATGCCCCTATTTTGAGTGTTTCTGATTGTGAAGGATGAATGATTACTGTTGTTAGTTGCTGCCATTCTTGCAAGTAATGAATAAATAATATTGCTAATGATATCTTATTGGTGTTCTTTTCGTTCTTGCCGCAGGTGATAGAGGAAGTGTACCAATTGGCACAAGGAGAGTGAGGAAAGCTCCTACCGAGGTACGAGGTTTATCTGTTTGTGATTTTTGATGATGAGTTTTTCCCGTTTGGAAAGAATGATGCTGATGGAGGGGAAAGGCAATATGCTATTGTGTGAGGTTGCTTGCTTGGGATTATTTGGGAATGCGTGTGGTTTTTAGGATTCAATTAGGGGAAAAGTTTGTGTATTTGAGTTGGTATGAAATGGTTTTAATGACATTCAATATTACGTAGTTGATGATCTCGAATCGTATGTGAAAGGCTGCTAATTTGGTGATTAATCAAATGAAAAAACTAGAAGAAAGAAACTGTGAAATTTGAACATGCCAATGTAACAGTCTAATAACAGGACAGTTTCAACAGATGGAAGTTTTGTTTCTCTCATAGTTTAAGTAAAACTTCTTATGCTCAGAAAAAAGATGCCTACTTGAAACTATCACTATTTAAGGGGTAATTCTAGCCCTGTCATGATTCGGTTAAACCATTGTGACGAGGGGAGGGTGTTTTACACTTGTTGTGTGATTGGTGTAAATTTTAGGGAAAATGACCGATCAAATAGCAAGTATAATACACTTGCTTATATGATTGGTTGGTGTGAATAGTCGTAAGTATGAATAGCATTTTCCATTTCATAAGTTGATTGATGCAAATTTACGTGAGGCAAAAGGCTGTGTTTGGATTGATGGATTTGGATCTTCTCATATTATAGTGGATCTTGAAAGTTCTAGAAACTCCCATTTTGAGCTATTTTTGGAGACAGTATTTGCTGAATCTTAGCTAATCTAATGTGATAGCGCTTGCTTTTGCAGGACAACGATGATCCGCATTCTCTGAGAGGAACAAAATCACCTTTCACTTTGGTCTACATCGGAAAGATATTGCTTGCTTTTCTTATGATGTTTGTGTTTGGCGCAGTTTTTACTTTGGCTCTGGAGAACCTCCCTCGGGTCATCTTGTATATCAACTCTTCATTGTGAATACCGTTTGATCAATGTCTAATTCCTGTGTTCACGGATGGCTAATTCTTCGTCTGATGATTGTTTTTCTGAGTGAAATAGCTGAAATTTATGAAATAATGTACATGGTGGTAATATATGGAAAAGTTTGGTGAATTTGGTTCTGGATTGTGCATATGCACCAAATGGTTTAAATTGGGTGTCATGTTGAATCATTTTAGAAGAATATCTTTTTTATTTTTGGTCCGCAATAATGCTAAACTTGGCGTTAAAATTTCAGAGGGAATCAGAAAGTAATTTGATAAATTCCCTCGAAATTCGTTTGGTTTCTGTAATGATTCTTATATGAATGCTTCAAATATGGGATCATTTGAACTGTTCTGTGATGTTATGCGAGGTTTATTATGAGGTTGTTCATATGGGAATTTCTGGAGATATACTTGAGATTAAAATGATAGGTTTCAACTTTCAAGCATTCCATCTGCAATCCGGTCATATCAGTTGTGTTTCAGGTAGGTTAAAGCAAAGTAAGCATGCCATACAGTTAGGTAAATTAGGTGCAACACCAAACACCCATGAAAATGGTAGGTGCAACACAAAGTGCACATGAGAAAACATTTATAAATATAATGTGGTGAACTTGTTCACTCAAAATTGATCAAACACTCATCCTTCTGGTATCTTAATTGTGATATTGTACCATAAGCATCCTTTTCTGTTTACTCTCCAACTTACGAGCCCAAAAGAACTATCACGACTGTAGTGAAGTTGATCTAAAACAAATAGATTATTGTAGATCGACTTGACTGCGCTCTTTGATAGTTTTTGTTTTTTTGATAGTTAGTTGGAGAACAAACATAATTTTTGTGGTATAATTTGGTAATTAAGAGACCGGATTCTTACTGTTACTCTTCGTGGCATGTCTGGATCAGTCTGTTAGTCTTTAGACTTTCGATTTATGTCGTGTTTCCATGGCATGATTCTTCGACACCGTCCAGTTTTGCTAGATTTTGGGCTTACAGAATTAATGGAACAAGTTTTAGCAAAAATGTTTCTACAGTCTGCTAAGGTTTGTTCATTTTCCCTTGTAATTTGGCTTTCGAAATTTTTGCTCGAGTTTGGGCTCAAATTCTTGTCCGAGCTCAGAAAACTTGATTGATGCATAATATCAAACGTAATACACTTGCTAATTAATGTAATTAGTTGGTGTAGATAGTTGTAATTCTACTATGAACAGCATTTTCCATAAGGTGATTGATGCATAATGTACGTGAAGCACAAGGCTATGTTTGGTTTGATGGTTTTGGATCATCTCATATTACGGTGGATTTCGAAAGTTCTTGAAACTCCCATTTTAGCTATTTTCGGAGATGGTAATCGATCAGAATCCTAGTTAGTCTAATGTAGTAGTTTGTCGCTTTTGTAGGACAACAATGATCCACATTCTATGAGCTAGGGGAATGGAATCACCTTTCAGTTTAGTCTACATCCGAAAGATATTGCTTGTTTTTCATACGCTGTGGCAGACGAGTACACTGAATAGCAGTGGTAATGTTTTTTTTTTTTCCCCGTCTGCAGACCCCTTCATTACTAATGTTATACTTGATACTTGGTGGGTGTGGAGATGGTATGTTGTTCTTTGTTGCAGGTTAATGAGTAATGATCAAAGTTATGCTGATGGAGAACACCACCTTGATCATGATTGTAGACATAGATTTCAATCTAATTTGACTTGGAAAGGTTTCTGTAGCTTATGGACCATTCCCCTTATAATTTTGCTCCTCTTGTAGCCAACATATCCGCAACACTGTTTCCCTCACTGAAGATATGGGAAAAGCAAATCTCCATTGTTTTCATAAGGTATCTGATCTTCGAGACAAGATGTTGCAAAGCTAGAGAGCCTGCACTGCCCCTTTCGATAATATCTAAGACCACCTTAGCATCACTTTCAATCCAAATCTTATGACATCCCAAATTAAAGGCTGCAAGGAGACCTTCATGGATAGGTTGTTATTCAGCTGTAATGTTCGTGCCAAATCCAATTCCCTTACTATATGCTGCCAACATTTTTCCTTGATCATCTCCAGCGGCGTATCAAGGAATTTCATTCAGGGGGGTCGACTAAAGCATAATACTAAAAAAAAAGTTAAATTCAACTATTTTTTTAAGTACTTACAAGTTTGTATCTCATAAATGTCCACGTCGGTTACCCATATTTTGAAAACGATGCATAATTAAATAATTAGAAACACTGTCAAATATATAGTTTTTAATATATGTAATCAAACAGTCATTCAACCATTCATTGTCTATCTTATTTTTCAAGCCGATTTTTGATATATATTACATTGCATAAAATGATCTTTCCATTGTAATTATTGCAACTGGTAGAATTAAAGTCAATTTTAGAAGCAAGTATACAAGTGAATATAAATCATTTCTCTTTGTCTACACCAATTTTCGAACAAGATCACCAATCACTATGAATTCAGAGAAAACTTCATCTGATCTCATATCAATAATATTGTTTTCAAGTTGATTTTCAAAGTATTGATATGTGGACATTAGAGAATTTTACTAGATAAAATTTGGTTAACTGAATTCGACGTTGTTTGTTGAAAGAGATAAATAAATCAACGGGACTCAAGCAAGTTAGATAAGTAAGCAAGTGTGAGTTAATTTACCTCTATAAAACGGTTGAATCGATTCGTATCCTCTTGTTTTTTTTACTTTTTTTAGGAGATCGAACTAATTGATTCGAATCTTTTGACTTTATGATGAGAAACTTATCCATATTGATAATAGATAAAATAAACATTAGTTAAAATATAAAAAGTAAAATTAATTTTAAGTTTATATTAAATAGTAAAATAAAATAAAATAAAGTCTAAAATTATATTCAATAGTAAAATAAAATAAAAATAGAAAGCCCACAAACAAATTAAAAAAATCTCTAACCGATCACAATGCAGGCGATTGAAGGAGTTTGATTTTATTATTGTGTATATAGCGGAAAAGAGATGAAATATGAGTTGAAATATAACAGAATTTGATTGGAGGAGCTTGATTCAACAGTTGATTGAGTATTGAGTAAGAAATTAAAGTCCAACTAAAATTAAAACTTAAAAATTTTAATTTGTGTAGTCTCAATTACTAATAATTTAATATATATATTGACCCCAACTAATGTTAATTTTAATTTTGGTGAGGAGGGTTAACAATGAAAATTTTTATAAAATTACATATACATATCATATTAAAATTTTAACAACAAAAATATATACATATAAAAAAAATAAAAATAAAAAGTTGAGGGAGGTCAATTTGACCGCCTAAGGGCAAGGTGGCTCCGCCACTGGAGGGAGGGAGAGAGATTGAAAAAATACATGACAAAGTTGAACTTTCATGTAATTGAACTTTTACACACTGTACAAATTCAACTTCATACACATGATCCAATATATATGAAGGGAGAGCACATCTGCGAAATGCGAATAGCATAACAAGCAAGAAGATTAGACCTCTTTAAACATGGAAAAACTCCACAATAAACTTTTATTCTCAGCACATTTTAGCATCATTCCCTCACTCCATTCGAATAATGCAACGAAGGCCTTCCCCTTTCAACATCAGCTCGAATGCCTTGTTAATCTCAGCAAACGGCACTTGATGAGTTATGAACTTCTCCAATTCAAGTTCCTATACGAGAATTAAACATGTCACTTGACGAAAAGACTACACACAACAGTGCTCATTACATCGGTACCCCTCAAAAAATTCAAAATTACGGCTTGCACCCTTCTCATGGGGACATCTAATAACCAAGCATTTCGTTATTACTATCAGAAAGTTAAAAACACGAACCTTTTTCATGTACATTTCAACAACACCCGGAAGATCAGAGCGCGGTTTATAGTTCCCGAAGAAAGTACCCTTGAGTGTCCTCTCACTCAGGAAATTCATGGGATGAGTTTTGAAAACAGATTCTTTATGAGCCACGCCAACAAGAACAGCAACACCCCACCCCTATAATCAGATTTCACAGTACATCAGCTTTTGGAGACGTGATGTATAGAATAATATAAGCGATAGAATTATAATATGATCTTTCTAACTTACAACATGGACACATTCAAATGCAGAAATCATTGCGTTGATGTTGCCCGTACACTCAACGCTTCGATCCACTCCGCCATCTGTCATCTCAGCTATGACCTAATACATACAATTCAAAACCAATAAAAACTGTTAAAAAGTCGCACATAAAAACGATCCCTCGTCCTCTCTCTATATGTATATTAGGGATAATTGCCCCGACATACACTAAAGTTTGGCCTAATTCCAAAAACTTCCCCTGGAAAAATCTAAAATTTAGACCAACACATGCTATTATATTCATGAAAGGCAAAATAAGGTACTCATAAAATAATTAGAGATGGAATCATCAAGGATGGGTGCAGATGCGATACAAATTTTTATCGGGGGAATTTTTTGTAATTTCTCAAAATAAGGGGGAAGTTTGCATAATTATGCAAAACCTTAGGGCACGTCATTATAATTACATGTATATATCATATAGATATAGATATCAACTTATCAATGGCTCCACTGACCTCTTGAACGGGCTTGTTATAGTCTTTTGGGTTCACAAATTCAGTCACACCAAATTTTTTTGCTGCATAAAAGTAACAACATTATTCAGCGTAGTATGATAGTCGACTTCGAACAAACCGATAACTAATAATAATAATAACAGAGATAAATATATGCTGTTTTTGTACCTTCTTCTAATCTGGCAGGGTTTAAGTCCACACCAATGATTCTTGAAGCCCCAGCCAATCTTGCTCCTTCGGCAGCCTGAAAATAACAAAGATTCGTGATCATTAGATAAACCATTTCATTTCGTTCTTGTACAAACATCAAAACAAACAAAATTACTATGTAGGAATAGGAAACATACAGCAAGACCAACTGATCCGAGCCCGAAAATAGCCACCGATGAGCCTTTAGTCGGTTTTGCAACATTCAGCGTAGCACCAAGGCCTATATAAAGACCAACCAAGATTCAGTTCATTACAAATTATGCATTATACAAATAAAAGAAAGAAAAGGGTCCAACTTCTAAATTCCATAAAGTTTGTTATTTAAAAAAAAAAAAAAAAACCCTCTACTCAAGAAAATTATGGAAACTCGCCCCTAATTATGCTTTATATCAAGAAAAACAAAAGAAATAGGATAGCAATTGATAAAGTTTGGTTATTTACATGAGAAACACACTCGATAATCAAAATTACAGAAACCACACGAATATTTGCTCTTCTCTTACAAATTCTACCCATCAGCAGTTCTCCTAACAGAAAAGGCTAATGTCTTCCCAAAAGCAACATGAACTTTCATCTTTGCACTCAGAATATTAATATTAACATTAATTCAAGAATATTTAATCCAAGATCAACCAAATTCTGACAAATTAATCTGATCCATACCTGTGGAGATCCCACAGCTGAGAACACAGACTTTATCCAATGGAGCAAGAGGATTGATTTTGACAACGCAACCAGAATGGACCACAGTATATTCACTAAATGTCGAAGTTCCCACGAAGTGGTAAATCGGTTTCCCATTGATCGAAAATCTTGTTTTTCCATCATTAATCATCACTGCCCTTTCAAGATTGATCCTTAGAAGGTTACACATATTGCTTTCTTCTGATTTGCAGTGAGCACAATCCCCACATTCTCCTGTGAAGATGGGGAGGACGTGATCTCCCGGGGAGAGGTCCACTACGCCTTCTCCCACACTCTCCACAACCCTGTTTATACATGTATGATTAGGCAAATTAAGCCTCAACGATTGAAACTTTACATGATGATTGAGTTATTCGGTAAGTTTTCAAGAATGGGAGTAAAACTAAACTTACCCTGCTGCTTCGTGTCCGAGGATTCGAGGGAAAACAGAGTCTTGTTCCTGAAAAGATCAAGAACATGATCATGAGTTGAGTTCTCCCAGTCTCTCTCTCAAACACACACACAAACACACACACACACAAGATTCTTGATTTCTGTTACCTTAGCTTCCCAGTAGTAAACGTCAGTGTGGCAAACTGAGGTGAAGAGAATCTTCAACCGGACCTCCATCTTCTGCGGCGGCGCCACCTCGACCTCCTCAATCACAAGCGGTTTCCCGGCTTCCCATGCAACCGCAGCTGAAAAAACAAATAACCCATCAATCTACATTACATCATTTCCCTAATGCAGCCCATTTCACTCGCAAACAACCTCCCCTCTGAAACCCATCTCAGATTAACAACATTAAGCGAACAAAAATCATACCTTTGCATTTGATGACCTTCCCAGCAGTGCACGACATCGTGTATCAGCAATCAAAGTCTTCAAAAAAGATCTTTTCTACTTGATGTTTTCCTGTGAAGCTCTCATTACCGTTGAGGATATTTATACGATGGATTAAGATGACACGTTGAATCATACTGCTGATTTGATTGGTTATTAAAACAGCCTATGAAATACAATACAAGATTCTTCTTCTAGAATCAAATCCCACGTTTTGGCTGTTTTTAAGTTTGGGTTGTCTTTACTCCTTTTAAGCACAAAAAGAAAGCGTAATTACGCAACTTGATTTAACTCTATATGCTATGTGGGACTGACCACACAGCTTAATTAGGTGAAAATTATAAACAAATGGATTAATCATGATTCATGCCCTCCATATACCAATCTTCGGAAACTATTCATTTTGCGGCTACGTGGCTAGCGATTTAATATAATATGAATGAAAATTTTGTATATCATGTAAGCATAATCAATGGAATTCATATAATAAACTTTAATCATGAATTCACACGCAGCGGAATTTTAGGATCGAAAT
>JBBMKE010000003.1:13104462-13117394 GCA_037834125.1 Lippia alba
TGGATCGACCCTGTTTGCACTATACTCCGTTGTTTAGTTGTTAATAGGTTTATATTTATCTTTGACGGATTCGACACTGTCACTTCCAGTCAATCTAGATCCCTTTCGTCTTAGTCAAGATTAAATCTCCCAAGGTTAATCCGGTCAATCCGGGCTTGCCTTAGAGTTCAATCAATCCAAATTTTCTCCTAAAAAGTTGTGTCTTTACACTAACCTAAGTTTGTGTTAATTATGTTATGAATCTTACCGGTGATCTTAGTATCATTACACTTATCATTTAAAGTTTAAATGCATAAACAGTTAAGAAACAACCAAGCACTCAGGTCAATCCCGAGCCGAGACTTGTACGAAAAAACTGAAAGGGAAATCTCCATTAAAAATTAAAAGGGCCCAGCCCCAAATTTACAAGGTTAAGGAGGGTCCAACCCCTCCAACAATAACAAAGACACTAAACTAAGAAGACTGGAAAACACAAACTAAGAGGATCAAGGAGCCGGTGCTTTATGCGGGTAGGTGACCGAGCCACCAGACATTGCTTCTGTTTCAACGATGGCCATTGGAGCTCTCACATTCGGTGGTTGAGGATCTTCAACCTGTAGAGGCACCGGAGGATCCTGAGCCACCACGGGGACTCCACCCTCTGAATCAGAGCTCGCGGGGACTCTTGGCAATGGCACATGCATAGCTGCTAGCATCTCAGCACTTCGATCGTGCTGTCTACTGCTCTTAGCCTTGAAACTAGCCAGCAGTTGCTTTCTTGACTCCTCCAAGTTAGCCCAAGCGGGCATTTCCAGATCCTCTAGGGTCGGCTTCTTCCCGTCTGCCTTTATATCTGCCCAAGAGACAGCCCATCCATAAGGAACTTTCGACCAATCAGGCTCCTCTTCCTCATCAGCTTCGGCAACCTCCGCCGGGAAGCCCAATGCTATCTTGTTAACCTCCTCGATTAGCGGCTTCTCCAGAGCAATGGACTCTTCCAGGGGCCTCACGCGGTCGTTGAATTATTCCGGTAGCACTCCAAGAATATACAAGGCCCCCAATCCGACCATCGTGGTGTCCAGCAGGAGATCTCGAGAGAGAGGATGGTAGCGATGGACTTAGGACAAGCACTTAAAAAAGCCAAAGTCTATGTCATTCACTGCCAAGGTCCCCTTGGCCGTCTCAAAGACGTCAGAGTTGACGAAATCCCACACGGCTTGGTCCCAGATCACTGGCAGCAGCCTGTCTATGTACCAGAACGAGCATTCGACCCGTAATCCCTGCCGGCATTGTGTCCCTGGGCCCAACCTTACCTTCTCCCTGCCTTGTCGACCCTCTTACACGCCCTCCTTCTTTCTCTCTTTATTGTTAAGAAGACTACGCATAGAGGCCAATTCCACCTCCATTTTCTCTTCCTTCTCCCGGAGTCTCGCCAGCTCGACCTCCAAGCTCGATTTTTCCACAATCGAAGCCTGGAGCTGCTCGTTCGGACTCTTCACAGTGGCCACATGGTCAGCCTGCGACTCCTCCAAAGCCTTCTTCAGGTGTGCACATTCGTTTTGCCAGCTCTTGGCATCCAAGACACTCACTCGCTCGGATAGCAGCTGACTCCGTGCCTTGCGATTTATTTCGTTGCGCTTGGCAAGCTAGTACAATCGAACAGAGGCCTGCACCTGCAAAAGGCAAATCATCAATAGAGGAAACAAAGGAGAATCTCTCAGAATAGCAAAAAGTCCAAATCACTTACAGCCGCACGATGCCCAGCAATGTTCCAGATTAAGGTGGCGTCATCTTTCTTCGCCAACTCCGCATGGTCGGCTGGGGTCTACATAGAATGGTAAATGGCGGCAAGCACCTCCTGGTCGATTGGCTCGGTCGCCAACCTCCTCTCCTTTCTCTTTGAGTCCAACTTATTTGTTGACTATCTCTTCGTACTCCCCCTACAACATATGGAACTCTGGAGGAGCGGCCGACCGATATGAAGGGATTTTTAGCTTCGCCCTCCGACCCCCATCCCCCTGGGTCACGGTCGATGGCCGATCCTGCCCTTGGTCCTCCCTCTCCTTCTCTTTCCCTCTCTCCTGCCCAGAAACTTTCTTTGTGGCGGCCCCTTCTTGCTCCGTTGCTTTTCTCTTGCCCGTGCATCGAGTCCTGGGCATATTTTCAATATTGGGGCCCCAACAATGTTCGCACCCCGGTGCCCTGAGCCACCTCATCATGCTGCGCGGTCGGAGAAATGATGGATTCCCACCGCTGCCCCACAGCGTCGCTCAACTCAGCCACCCGCTTCAGAGTATGGGCCTCAGAAAGCCCCTCGTGGATCGCTATCTCAGCTGCGGTGGGCGCCTTGCCTTGCCCTTCTTCGCGTAGTCCTTCTTCAAGTCCTTCTCCATCTGAAGGGCCTTGCACTTGGCAGCTTTGTCCCTCGCGATTTGCACAGGGAAAACTTGGGTTAGACCCAGAAGAAGGCGAGCAAATGGTATTAAAAGGAATATGGCCTGCAGAGACATGGCAATGCACCCCGTCGGAGGGGACCCCATGTGATCAGTCGACGAGAGGATTATCACGTTGCATTTGCTTTTCAATTTCCCCCATCCGGTTAGGCTGTTCTTCGCCGTCTCCTTCTCCGATTCCTTTACATCTGACCGAAATTCATAGTAGAACTTCGTCGTCTTCTGGGCCCCCTTCTTCTTCTGACCTCCTCTCTTCTTCACCGGAGCCACATCGGCCTCTAACCCAGACCCACTCCCAACAGACATCTCTTCTATCTTGTCAACAAAGACGTCAACCGCCGGGTCGTCAGACGGTTGGGGGCGACCGTTCCTTGAAGCTCCTTCCCTGCCTTCCTCCGGAACCCCAGATCCAGACGATACCTCCGCCCTCTCCATAAGTTCCCTCTGATCTTGGAGCTCATACATGTACAAGGCCGATCGGTGGGTGCTCTTGGTGCGGGCCATGTGTATGTAAAGACATAAACAGAGAAGTAAAGAGAAGAAAGATGAATAGAATTTGAAGTTTGAACTGTGTGAACAATCTCTCTATATTCTGAAGTCTTGTCAAGCAAGTGGGAAAAAGGAGAAAACTGGGCTAACCCCCCATTTTATAGATGGCGGTTAGGTAATGAAGATATCCCTCCTTCAATCGTGGCCCTCTACGATCCCACTCGCCAGCCGTTACACGCTAGGGATCCACGCACGTTTTATCCCAGAAACGGCAATAATTAATGCACCACAATGAAACGTGCTATGTACCGCCTGTTTTTAAAAAGGCAATCATCACAAAAAGCGGCGGCAAAAGACTTAATATTTTCCGCTCACGCCATTAAATACTAGGGCGCACGTGGCACCCCACTTGAATTCCCAATTTCCAACCCCCGTCGGTCGGTTCAACCTCGCTTGATCAAGCCCGGCTCGAAAACGTGTAGGTCGAAGAAAATCTCCAGGTCGAGGTCGCGAGGGAGACAGCCCAGCTTATTCAAAATTCCTCACACCTCCGACGCCTCACACCAAAGTCCACAGAAACATAAATGTACCAATGGACTTAGGGGGAGGGGAGCAAGATGATAAGGGAGAAATTGGGGCTCCTACATAGCCCGCCCGGGGCACGCCACGTGGCAACTGATGCGGATTGAGGGACGCCTCCAATTTCGACCCAGAGCTCGCCTCGACACCGACCCATCCCTTGAGGAATCTGTCATTCTTGTGCCTCACGCGATTGGGGTCGCGACTCGCGTTCCACTCTCAACCGAGATGGACGATCGAACCGACCCCCAGCATTCCGTACGTGAGCGTTAAATGCAGATTCTCTCCACTACCTCGCACATTAAATGCGGCCCCCAAGGACACTGTTACTGCGCCGCAGCAGAGAAGGTATAATGCTTTTCCCGTACAAGCACTGTTATGGTCACCATCTCAGCTCGCCTTTTAACGTAAAGACCTAAGCTTTCCTGCGCATTCTGAATTTTTTATACTCTCGCATTTCCGACCCAAACCTAGTCCCTGACTTGAGCGTCGAAGTGCCAAAAAGGGTCCAACCCTTACATTCTCCTTTTCGGCCTTTGAGCTCACGCTTGTTCTTCCCATTTCAGTTAAGGAAAGCAGCAGAGTCCTTCCACGTTACAAATTCTTGGGTGATTCGGAGTCCTAATCCGCCGTCTACGCACATAGCCGAATTTTGACACGATCAAATAGTTTTCTTAAATCACACTTGACTAAAAATTTAGTGATGTTGATACAGTATTAATATGGATCGGATACAATATAAACACGACCAAGCAAATTTTTTTATATTTTTTTTCCATAACAAATCTATAATATAACATGATATAATAATACGATATTTCTAAAAATATTGGTACATTATAATATATTAACTGTTAACTAAAAGTTTGGATTTAGTTATTGTATTCCTAAACCATAACTCCTTTAAAAAAAATTAAAAATAGAACCCTAACTCCATTCTCCATATTAAACGAAGTTAATATTGATCACCTCCTATCTCCCTATAAAGTGGGTGGACTATTCAAACTTTCAAAGTCTTGTATATAATCAATAATATAGTATGAATGGAATATTAATCCAACGTTATATATTAGTAGGGGCTTGGCCTTGAAGTAATAATACTTATCCAACTTATGACCACATAAACTCAAACTGAATTACTTTAGAATATTTAGTTATAAATTATAATGAGTATTTTCGAGGCATGGCTCCGATCGATGTGTTCCTCTATCATCCGACCTAGGCACACAAAGAGAGATAAGATCGGAGGTTAAAGTCTGGTGGAATCGACCTACATCCAGGTCGGCATCTGTATTTTAAATAATAAGAAATGATCATTTAATGCACAAAATTCCTAACAAGCTATATATGCATCATACTTTCACTTTATCCTTCGACAAATTGCGCCGAAACAATCATCAAATTTGTTGGCCGCATTAAATGCACCTTGAATTGACCATAATGGCACACTTTGAACTATATATTTTTTATGCATATCGGTCCAACCTATAAATACACTCCGTATTTGTATCAATAGGCAAATGAATCAATTGCATTTATCTAGTTATCTCCCGTTGTTGTCTCTTTTTCTTGAAAGTTTGGATTCAAAATTGGGGCTCACCTCTATTCCTCCAGCTTGGTTCATGCTCATGTTTGTTGATCAATCCTGTCGAACTGCCACTCTACTGACAAATTGAAAATTCTTCCATAATATAAAATTTTAAATAACCAACTTAGAATTTCGAGCCACATCAATAAATCAAATCTAATCACAATCAAGTACACAATTAATTGTTTGCTTATTATTGTTTATTGAAACTCTGAACTCTATACCTATTAGTTTCCTTCGGCTTTTTCTTTTGGTGTGTTACATACTACATAGTTAATCTACTTAATGTACTTTGTCATTTTTATTTAGTTTCAAATACTCTCAACATCCATCTCACTTATCAGTTATGGAAAACATTATTAACAATCGAGAGTGTATGAGAAACACTTAAAAATTATAATAATGATCGCAATTGATTCTTAAAGTGAGTTATCTTGATAAAAATTTTGTGAACGTTATCACCATTTTTTGACATCTAAAAATCCAATTCTCCATGCATATATGTCTTCAATTTCCTATAAAATGTTGGAAAAATTATAACATTAGTGGTCATATGTGTTGCATGAATATTTAAAAAAAATATTTTTTTATCATGTCGTGTTGTATCGGATACTCGTATCGTACGTTGTGTCGATATTCCCCACGTGAAAATTTAAAAAAAAATTGTCTCGCCCTATTTATGTCATATCATATTCGTATAGATGGCCAGCGTATTCGTATTCGCATGATGATAAATAGGTAGTAACTAGTTCAAGCACAAAGGTACAAATGATTAATTTACAAAAATTATGATTACAGTTGTATTAGCATTGGCAGTGGGATTTGAATATTAATCATTTATCATAAAAAAGAATTTCTCCATTTTCAATTTTATTTTTGTATTTAGTTAATTATGGCCGTCCTCGTACAAGACGCGTGTGGAGGCCTGTCTTACTCTCCGGCTTACCTACATTACATAGTATCTCACTCGAAACAACTCGCGATGATCGAATTCTTTGATATTTCCACTTTCGATTATATCCATGTTGCTATAATTCCATACAAAGACTCGTTCAAAGTTCGGACAACAAGGAAATCGAGAATTCTCACGAATCAAGAAACGGAAAAACACTTCAATCTGCAAGAACTTGATGAACTATGCGACGTCTGGCATTTGAAGGTATGCTAACAAACCTGTATTTGGGAGCCCTTTTATGTTTCTGGGTGTTTATTTATGAGTTTTGATTTTGTGGGAAGTTGTGCGAATAGAAAGTGCAAGAATAGGACGTATAGATTGATGGGTTTTATTCAGTTTAAGAGATTCTTTGCTTATGCTAAGTTATCTGGATTCTTGAATTAGTGTCTACATACTGTTTGATGAATTGACTCATAGAAACTAGCACTAGAAATGGTTGTGAATTGTGATCAGATTCACTTTGGATCTTTTTCGTTGAACTCTGATATGTGTGTGTGTGTATACGCAAAGCTATGATGTGTGTTGGTGTGTGTGTTTCGATTATTGAAAAAGGATGTGATTTTGACATTCAAAGCTCAAAGCAGCCATCGGTTCTCCATCGGCTCAACTAGATATGCAGAGCACCACACCGGAAAAGCATTCACCGGCCTTATTCTTTTTACTTGGTGGGATAATATTTCTCCTCATTTTGTTGATCCTCATATATGTTTTCCGGAAAGCTATCACACCTGCAAAATGGAAAGTACTTGCTGCTCGGACATTGAAACGACCAGGTTGGTGTATTCAATAATGTTAATGAGGATCGGGAGCAATTACTTGTCATCTTTTTTCTCATAATGGCCTCACTGTAATCTCTTACAGTAACAAAAGATGTACTAAGTGGCAATCTTCGTACGATAAGCTATTTTGATTTCCAGACACTGAAGAAGGCAACCAAGAATTTCCACCAGAATAATCTGCTCGGGAGAGGTGGATTCGGGCCTGTCTACTTGGTATGTGTCACTACACAAACTTCCCCCATAAGGAATTACAAATACCCCCTTTCGGATATTGAAGTTTAATCAAAATTGGGATTTTTTTCAATAACCGTGGATTCTATCATCCAAAATTGTAGTTAAATTTTTATTATAGAATCACATTACCATGCACCGATAGCAATAGAAAGAGTATGTAACTTTAAGTAAGGTGGAAATAAGTTATAATGGAGGTATGTGTAATTCTCAAACCAAAATGATATTTTTGTAACTGTATATAGTCAGAGCCGAGGGTTCTGTGGTTATTGCTATTATTAGATTTTGTTCACATTTTGTTTTCCATGCAATGGTCTTACCAGTTCTAAGATTTTCTGTCCATTTATCTTAGGGATAATTATGCTGTCTACTCTGAGGTTTAACCTTATTACACAAGTTTCCCCGGACATTCTCTAAGATTTGACCACGGCCTATATAGTCATGAATTTAACTATCATCAGTAAGTGGTAAGGTCAAAATATTCATGCAAATCAGACATAAATCAGAGATGAAATCATCAAAACTCGTTAATCTAGATGCAATGTGAATTTTACCAAGGGGGAAATTTTTGTAATTTCGTAAACTTCAGGGGAGGTTTGTGTAATTTGGACAAACATCATAATATGCCAGTGTAATAATTCTTTTATCTTACATTAGCATTAGATAAATCTCTTTTCTTTTTTTCCCATTTTCCTTAGGGGAAGTTAGAAGATAGCCAATTGGTTGCAGTAAAAATGCTGTCCCTTGAGAAATCACAACAAGGAGAATCAGAATTTCTTGCTGAGGTTAGAATGATCACAAGTATACAGCACAAGAATCTCGTCCGCCTTCTTGGATGTTGCTCAGATGGGGCTCAGAGGCTACTCGTGTATGAGTACCTGAAAAATAGAAGCTTAGACCTTATCATTTATGGTATTTATACTTATCTTTTTCATACACAAAATCCTACTATACTTCATGGGATCAAAAAAATAGAAAATAATAATATGGGATAATTGCACCGACATATCATGAGGTTTGGCCTAATTACACAAACTTCCCCCCAGGTTTAAGAAACTACTTAAAGCTCCCTTGGCGTATCTGGAGGTTAGGCCTAAATTATGTTATTGTAGTCTTAAAATAAAATATTGACCAGCAAGTAAAAAGGGCAAGATCGGGTTCATAAAGAATTAGAGATGATATAAGCAAGATTCTTCAATGCAGAATTGCAGATGTAATGTACATTCTTTGATAGGGGAAGTTTTTGTCATTTCTCAAATATCAGGGGAAGTTTCTGTAGTTAATCTAAAATTTAAGGTATTTTAGTGTCACCATCCCTAATAATAACCATAATCCTTGTTTTTATATTGCATAATGCAGGGAAAAGTGATGTATATTTGAACTGGGATACCCGGTTCCAAATAATACTTGGGATTGCTCGAGGACTGCAGTACTTGCATGAAGATTCACATATTAGAATTGTACATAGGGATATTAAAGCAAGTAATATTCTCCTAGACGACAAATTTCAACCTAGGATTGGAGATTTTGGCCTGGCCAGGTTTTTCCCTGAAGATCAGGCTTATCTCAGCACTACATTTGCTGGAACCTTGTAAGTTCTCTTTGCGTAAGATTTTAGAAGACAAACAATATATTTTAGGACACATTCTTAATACAAAGATTCTTTTTTGCAGAGGTTATACCGCACCAGAATACGCCATTAGAGGCGAATTGACCGAAAAAGCCGACATATACAGTTTTGGTGTTTTAGTTCTTGAAATTATTAGCTGCAGGAAGAATACAGACCTTACGTTGCCATCAGAAATGCAGTACCTCCCCGAATATGTACACCCTTTGATCCTTCATTTCCTCAAATTATTGATTTTCTTTCCGACCAACAAAATTTAAAAGCTGTCAACTTTTCTATGATCTTAAGGCGTGGAAGCTATACGAGAGGTCTAGGCTGATTGATTTAGTAGATCCAAGGATGCGGGAACACGGTCTTCTGGAGAAAGATGTATTACAGACAATTCATGTAGCTTTCTTGTGTCTTCAGCCTCAAGGCCATCAAAGACCTCCTATGTCTGAAATTGTCGCAATGCTGACATGTAAAGTTGAAATCGAGGGCACGCCTTCAAGACCCGCATTCTTGGATAGGAAAAGAAGGAATTATGAGAAAAATTCATGGGATTCTATTTCAGAGCCTTATCCTTCTCCATTAAAGAGCGATTCGCCTTCCTTTCCTCGCCATATTAGGTAAGAATCCCAAAATCCTAAGATCTTAAAACATACGTACGGTGATCACTTTTGTTTATTCATTCATTTTGGCAATTTTGGTGTGTTTGGAAAATTCAAATCTCGCATGTGCTGTGTACGTATGAAGACGAATAATACTCACATGCGGGTGTCATATGAGTTCTGAATTATCGTATTTTTGGTTTTTTAACTTGTTTAACTGTACATAATATTGGTATCATGTGGGATGTAAGAAAATAATCTGTGGAACTGTGCTTTTGATATATGTACAGAGTGATGGTTGATTTATTCTACTGTTTCTGTATATACTGGTTTCTTGCTGTTTTACTCTTACGGTGAAAATTGATTAACCAACCAACTTCTGGATACATTTTAAGACTGAAATGTTATATAGTATATCTATATCTATCTATACACACACACAGAGTAATTCGATATAACTATTATGGATCCCACCAAGGCGGTACGTGGGTTCGGGCTTCTCTTTTACCATTACGTTCACGAGCAGAATCTTAGCTTCCGGTTGCGTTTCGGTTGCGTCTTCGGTGAACCAGCTTTTCATATATATATATATATATATATATATATATATGCACACACATATGAGATGAGAGTTGGGTATTGCCCAGAACACAAGTTATAGACCTTTGTACAAGAAACTGTTCATAGAGGCTAAGGTTGTAATGATTGATTAATCAACCTTAGTAAGATTGACAAAATGATGTCTTAGTCACATATTTGTTGCTCTCCAGGAGTCCATAAATTCAGCTCTACAGAGTTCAGAACTGTTGGTCAAAGTCAAACTTTACCCAGACTTAAATTAGTCTATTTATGTAAGAAAGCGTTAGATATAGTGGATTAGACAATTTTATTTTATTTAGTTTCATTTAATTTTGTGTTTGTTAGGTAATATTAGGTTATTTGGATCAAATTATGTGAAATTAACCTCTGCTAAGTGAGATTAATCTTTACTATGTAAGATTAACTCTCTATTAAGTGAGATTAACTCTCTATTACGAATCATGGAAGATAGGTGTGATTAAGTGAGATTACTAGTAAGATTATTTGTTGAATGCTTATGCACAATATAACTTAATCTTAACTAATAAACATAGTAGAGATTAGCTCCCAAAAAATAATATTACATAACTAACGCTTCCTAACCATATTATTTTGGGTGATGGTAATTAGCATAGAAAGCAATCTGTCAATCTTTTTAATCAGATATTCATGATTACATATCTCATGCATATTTATCACATTTAAGTAGTTCATAGGAATAATATGTAACGGAACATATGGCTAAATTCGGTTACGATCAGTTTTATGGAGTTTTGAGTACCCTATATGTTGTTGTTATGAGTAGGAATAAAATAAATAAAGTTTAGGGGGAAAATACCCAAAAAAGTTCCAATACCATACGATGCATTTCGCTATTCAATTTTATTTTTTTTTCCGAGTTGGCCAATTCAATTAGGAGCACGAACAAAGACATGGTGCAAACGGTCACTGCACAACATATACACAAAAAATTACCTTTCTCATAGTGATTGACGATTAATGCACCACCCCTACCGAGGCCACGGGGAAGCATGCGATGGTTTATGCGACCTAAACGGCTTTAATTGAGTTGTAGTCTATATATACGTATATATCAATCCGCAGGAGTTTTGGAATGTCAAATTTTGTGTTTTGGAAGGATACTCAACCATTCAAAGTGTACCTAGCATTTGTTTGACGAAGAAAGTTCCTGCACTATAGTGACGATCAGGTCATCATCGACATTCCCACGCCTCCGAACTTTAGGGAGGTTTAGGTGTTAATTGGGAAGATTATACCCCTCAATAGATTATTTTCTAGATCGGCCAACCGCAACCTCCCCTTCTTCAAAATCCTAAAAAATGTTTAGTACTTCGCATGGACAAGCCCCACAGGACATGAAATCCCTAAGGGACTGAAAAAAAAAATTATTTGGAGATTGAAAAGTTTGCCCTATCATTGGTTAATGCATCAAGGAATTATTTCTCATAAACCCTTAGCGCACCCATCCCAACTCGTCAACCCAAACCCCAAACACCCTAACCCATCCTTCAAGACCCGTCCATTGCAGCATGCACGTTCCACCATATATGATAGATAATTTTATTAAAAAAATACTACCGTTATTATTTATGCGATAAATTTTAAAAAAATATGTATACTTTTGTATTCAACTCATATTATGTCCACAATTTGTATTCATGCATCACAATCCAAAATATATAAGAAGAATATCTCATTTTTAAATAATATCACATCAATTAATTTGCATTATGGTTGTGAAAGGTATTTATTCCCAGAATTTCTTTAATGTGTAACGGAACATTTCTTGGTTTTTATGAGTTATACTTGTGTTTGGTTTAATAGTTTCTCCTGTTTCATCAGTAAATAAGTTTGTAAAGTAAAAAAATATATATATAATAAAAAAATTACATAAGTATTGTCAGTAGGTGTATTTTGAAGGAAATCCCTATAATTAATTTCATTATTCAAAAAATAAATTTTAATAACTGAGAATTTGACCATAAGTACACAGTATGTGAAAATAGTTTCTCTTTTCACCAAAAAAATATATAAAAAATAAACGTAATTCTATTATATTATATTATATTATAGTTAACGAATTAAAAGGAGTTGAAAACGCGTGGAATTTAGATAATCAATTAAAATAAATCGGATATTCGGATTCATTTAAAGATATCGTAAATGCACGCTTAACTTTGATGTTTGCCTTGCCTCACTGTTCACATTTTCCTTTCTCTCTCTTTAATTAATTCCATTAAATTAAAGGAAAGATAATTACAATTAAACCATTTTATCACTTTGAAAAAGAAGAAAATCAAACCATTTCGAACTCTTGGAAAAGTTACCCAAACCTTAACCACCTCTCATTTTTCTAACAGAAGTCGACTTCCTTTTCCTGTTTTTGATTTAGAGACATCATGTCTAATTAATTTTAGTGTTTAATCGGTCAATTCTGTAGAAAATGAGTTTATCCCAAGAATGTCAAAGATAACCATCATATGGTTTCCTATACCAAATAGTTTCGTGATTTCATTTAATTTTATTTTCCATATCTCATTATAATTTCAAGGATCTGAAGAGAAAAGAAAAAAAAAAAGATAAAATACTCAAGCACCAAAAATACTCAAAAAGGTAAAATCTGATTGAACTACCATCAAAACATTTGAACACGAGAAATGAAATTAAACTAACTAGAGGCGGGTTTGAATACATTTACTCCGTAAATAAGCATGAAAATATGGGAGTGTTGGAAAATTTCGCACCTTAATGGTGCAATTCAGCTCAAATTCCTAACTAATTAAAATAGAACAAAGAATATCAAACGAAAATCACGTTACATATACGGTGAAATTTTAATAATAGAGTACTGTTCATCGCAATAGTTTAAAAATGGTGTAATTTTGTGGGATAGCTTAAAAATGGGTTAAGACGTTTTTCAGGAAAACGTCTTTAAAGGCGTTTTTCTGAAAAACGTCTTCAAAGACGTTTTTCAGAAAAACGTTTTTAAATACGTTTTCCGGAAAAACGTCTTTAATAAAACTTTACAGCAGTTTTGCAATATTTTCATATTTTCTCCTTAA
>JBBMKE010000003.1:13130029-13142083 GCA_037834125.1 Lippia alba
TATAATATAGATTCACGAGCAATAGGCAAATTCAACATAGCAGAAACAATGGGAGTAATAAATGAATGAGATGTTCCCGGATCATATAAGCATGTATGGGGATATCATATATGTGGAGTATACCTTTCACCACGGCGGTAGGGTCGATTTCGGCATCCTCTTGCTCACCGTCAATCGCATAGGCCCGTGCGTGTGTCATAGGCCTCGTTCCCAAACCCGGTCCTTGCAGTTTCGGTTGATCACAATCTCTAACCATATGCTTCGTACTCCCACAATTAAAGCACCTTCCTTGCTTCTTCCAACAATTGTTCTCGAGATGCGTGAGACTGCCATAATGCTCACAAAGATCTCGCGGCTTCGTAGCTTGGGGAGTTTGCTTCCCTTTCCCTTTATTGACCATCATTCTCTCTTTTTTCGGTGGTGCGGAGCGAGAAAAAGAATGAGGGACGGCCCTCTTGAAACTCGAACCGGAGCCGGAGTGGCCCACATTCTTCTTAGACCTAAGCCTTTGTTCTTCGGCTTCAACCTTCAAAGCCAACTCGGTTGCGGTAGCCCAATTATCAATATGAACCGGCGCCAAAGCTCTGGACAATCCCTCTCGAAGTCCCTCTATGAACTTCTCACACTTGCGATCCTCCTCCTCTACCAAATGAGGTGCATATGATGACAACCTATTAAACTCGGCTATGTATTCAGTCACGGTCATATTTCCTTGCTCCAAGTTCACAAACTCTCTCTCACGACGCTTCCTTGCTTGCTTCGGGATGTAGTGTGCCCGGAACTCCCTTGCAAAAAATCTCTCAAGTAATCGCGTCCTCACCGACCCCAAGGCGGGACATGGTGCTACGCCATCAATTATATGCCTCATCGCGTAAGAGAACAATCGCACAAAGAGCCTTCTCTGTCACGATGTATGCCACAACCCGAAAAATCCTCTCTATAGTGGTTATCCAATATTCCGCTTTTAAATCATCAGTCGTACCTAGAAAGATGGGAGGACGTCTCTTGCTAAATCGATCATAAACACTCTCAACCGGTGGTGGATGGTGAACTGGTGGAGGTAAGGTGCTTGCGCGGCTTGCTCCACGGTGCGTTGGACGGCCTGTTGATTCGCCAATTGGATAAACTGTGTCATAAGAGCCATCAAATCCGCAGTGTTTGTTATGGGCGGCGGCGGAGGTGGTTGTTGATTCTCATTCTCCGGTGCATCTCCATCATTCCATCGACGTGGAGGCATCCTACAAAATTCCAATTGTGTATGCATATCGATTAGCCATATGCTCATGTCACGTAATTAGCAAGTAATGCAATGTCAAATACAATTGCAAAAGCGGAATAAATAAACAAGCAACATGTTGTCCCTATGTCGTACACCTAGACGACTCAAGAGCCCGGTTATTAGCCTTCGGCTCTGATACCAATTAAATAGGGGTGTAACGCCTTCCCGGGCCGTCGTACACCTATCCCGTTCTTGGAACCCAACTTATATATAGTATGGACTATATACCCGTCAAGTCTGAAGCAAGCGGTGATAAACAAACAACCTAGCTAGACGGTACTAAACACAAAAGCGCATAACAATCACGACAAATGCGGAATCTTAAATCAAACATTCAATTTAATGCAATATAACATATTCATAATAATATCCATCAAATAGTTGACTGACGTGGTCCAGCACATCATGCTCAAAATGCGGGAAAGTAAATTATCCTAATGGCCGACACGGCCTACTAACAATATTCAAAAGTATCACAAGTGCGTAAACAATCCCAACATAACAATAAACAAATTCAAAGGAAACAAGTACGCTACAAGCGTAAACAATATAAGCTAGACTCGAACAAGACTCTCAAGACGACCCCGCCTAGCTTAACTTCAAAACGAAACCTGCGGACACGAAAGGTAAGGGAGTCAGCTCAAAGGAACCGGTGGGAAGAGTTACAATATATATATATATATATATAAGGGTTCAATGCATGCCAAACAAGGTGGTCATGATCCTTTTATTTTTTTTCCAAACAATGCAAGGTTTTCAAATTGAGGATCATAAACCAACACACGACCCCGCGAGAAAAAAGTCACCACCAACTTCGGGAACCAAATCAAATACCAAACCAATCCCCTAATTCTGTGATGTCGAGGGTGTATAGCCCCACGAACATCGGTCCAAAACATTGAGAAGTGAGTCCATGAAACTCCACATTCCCCCTCGAGAATATTTCGTCCCTGAACAGTCCGTTGGAGCCGAGATACCTCTTTCATTTGGGAATTTTGTAAGGAGAAGCTGTCTGCCCTTGCCTTCCTGACATTTTCACTTACTACGTCCTCGAGCTCTCAAATCCAAACCAACGTGCAAGCATCCCTGCAAGGTATTCCAATCCATACCATTTCCATAGTACGGTCCAAAACGTCTCACTACACAACTCACGCTATACATATATTCAAAACCAATTTCAAATCGAGTTGGGTACTTATCCCTATTTAGCAAAACCACGAATGATACTTCGCAAACCATTTCCAAAGCAAATATGATACTAAGAGACAAGCTCATAATTCATAGCATATAAAGCTTACTTATACGTTTTGAAAATGAGTATTGAAATCAACAAATATGGTAAGTCTTATGTATCTGCAGTTTTGAAATCATTTTTATATACTACTCCTCACCTTTACCAAGGTCCAACCGAAGAATCGCAGCGACGCAAACTACGCAACCGGAGACTCACCACCTAATAAGACAAAACACACCACAAGGGTGAGACACGACTCAAAACCACATAAAACGACGCACGGCTTAACCAATGCAACATGCTGCTATGAAATGCTTTAAGTCGGTACAAGTCAATAACAATTATCATTTCACATCATAAGAATCATATATCATGTCATTAATTCATAAAATTAAAGGTTCACCACGCATGCAATGCATAAAATGCCTTAAAATGCATAAACGAGGCACATACGCAAAATGAATGCATCAATTAAAGATTTAAAACATTTAACAAGATGCTGGGGATGTAATAAGCGTGTAGGAAGTGAAAACGAAGTGAAGCGATCAAGGAATAAAAGCGTAAAAAAGGAACAGTAGTTTTTGAAACGGGCGTGTGGCCCTGTAGTTCATTTCTGAAACGGCCGTTTGGCTTAGTGCATTTCCTGGATTTTATGTCTGCAAAACGGGAGTTTGGATTTACAACGTGAAAGTGAAACGGGCGTTTGATCTGGAATTTCTGGAACAAAAAGTTTTTACACGGGCGTTTGGCTTTTTAGTGTAAACATCAAACGGGCGTTTGGTTAAGGATTTTTCGAATAGAAGCAGATCACACGGGCGTTTGGGTTTGAAGAAGGAAAAGGAAACGGGCATTTGGGGTTGAATTTTTTGGCAATAAATGTTACGGGTTTATGCTAAAGCATGCCAAATTTTCATGTCAAATCATTCCAAATGCAAGCTTCAAATGTTATGCAACATATGCAAGTATGCCATGACCAAAAACAACGTATTCAATTAATCAATGCGCATATATGGATCGAATTAATCACCCAAACTCATATTATGAACTTCATCTTCAACCTCATAGCAACTTCAAGCATCAACAATGGTGAAACTTACACTCATGCATAAAACTCAAAAGAATCGATTGCATTCTTCCTAAAATCAATCAAAGAACAAGAATTTAGCAAGGAATCAAACAACAACACATCCAAGCATAAACATGCACAAATTTCATAAAAGCTTCAAGAACCCATTAATGGTGAAATCCACATTCAAGCATATAATCCGGAAATTCTTATCACATAACATTCCTAGCAACTAGGTGAACACATTCCAATCAACAAATTCGAATTCAACCCACCCAAGCAAGAACCCTAGTTCATACAAGCTCAAACATTCAAGAACAATGAACCCACATAAAAGCACATTCTCTTACCTTGAAAAGTTAAGAATCAAAGAGGTAATCTTGATCTTCAATCTCTAATTCCCAGCTTCAATCTCCAATCCTTGTGTTTGAAAATGGCTTGAATGTTCTTGAGAGAATGTGAATGGGTTTTGAGAGATTTTGAGAGAAGTGAAGTTTGATTCTTGTGTTTTAACGTTAAAATGAAAACTTAGGATATGAAATTGGGTTTAGCAATTGAGTCAGCTGATAGGGTTATGTAGCGGGTCAATTGGAGCGGTTATAAGTGAAATTGGGTTTCAAATTGGGTTAAAAGCTTAATTGGGTCGTAGGTCGATGAAATTAAATGGTTGAGTTTTCGGTTCGGTTTAGTAAATCAGGTATAACTTTTTCGTCTGAACTCCAAATTGAGCTATTCAAAAATCCACGAACTCGCGACGAAATTATCTACTCTTATTAAAATCTAACCAATTTCAGGCCTTAAAAAAAAACTTACCATTTAATCTCTAATTTGATCTTTTACAGTTAAATAAGCACCTTGATTTGTTAAACAATTAAATCATGCTTATCAAGGCTTAAAGTATAATTGAGCACATAATCAACGAGCCACAATTTCCCACATAAATCATGCCAAGCACGTATTCCACACAATTACGTACGAACAACATATAAGGCATAATTACCACATAAGCATGCATTAAAGCATAAATCGTACTCTCTCGAGTCAACTTACCTTGTCCGAAAAATGGGGCGTTACACATCCTCTAAAGATTCTCTTGGTCAATTTTATAATTTTTCTCACATTTCATCATTTTTTATTCCACAATTTTCAATTTTAGTCCTCCGCATACTACGTGATAGTAATTTGGGAATTTTTCCTGATTTTTCCTCCAAAATTTGAGTTGGCACGTGATGTGGATTACTAATAGTTAAAAGAAAAATGCCAGATAATTATCGAAAATCACTCATTTCTCTACGAAATTTTGCAAATGAGTAGTGTAAATTGAACACTGTGACACAAGAAACATGATGATTCAAATGGAATTGAAGTCCGACCAACGATTTAAAATATCTCACAGTTCAAATCAACAGAAATTTTGAACGGGTCGTGCAGCTAGCTCCAATGACGAAATTCGGTAAATGAGGTATGGATATTCATCTACTCAACGAGAGCTACAACTTGGGAGTGGTTTTATGGTCTTAAACGGTCGGACGACAGGGATATTGACCGGCGAAGTTGCGGCCGACAACACACATAACAGGCGCGACTTTCAGACTTTGTTTCAGGCGACTTCATTGGGTAATCTAGAGCACCCACATCATGAACATTGTAATACACTTTAGGAGGAATCTAATGTGAGTGGTCTTTAAGATTGACGTGCTATTTTGGTGGAAATATCGCCGTTTGAAGAGACACGGTGACGTGACATTTAGGATCTCGAACGGATATTTTTGGTGATGCAATGTGGTCGAATTGGTATGTGTTTTGAACGTCTCAATGAGACGAGTTGAACCGTGGTGGTCCCATCGTCCAATTCATCTGGGCTAACGAAATAATAGTGGTAAAATTAGAAAAAAACTATATCAGAGGGGTATTTTGTTAAATGAAAATAGTTTATGTAATTACGTGACATTCTTTTATTTTTATTTTTAATAATTCACATCATATGTCAACTCAGTTGGAGGGAAAGCTAGGAAAAATCCCATAATCTTTGCCACATAGGATGTGGAGGACTAAAATTGAGAAATATGGAATAAAAAGTGATGAAATGTGCGAAAAGTTAGAAGGTTAGGACCAAAATCGAATAAGAGAATTTTTAGAGGATGAAAAATGATATTTTTCCATTTCATTATTATTTAGTCATCCCTATGAAAATTGATATTCAACGTGAGGTTAATTGTGCAACTAATTCACTTTCGACAACTATAACATCGGCCTTCGGCTAATGTTTATCTCTTGCAGTTTCGGCTTGCGTTATATCGACTTGTGCCGTTTAGATTGTATTTTTAATTTGATAATATATTAGTATCTCCTTTCAAAAAAATAAATAATAACAATAATACAAATTGCCTATTAATACACTTAACATTCGCCAGTAAATGAAATACAAAATACAAATAAGAACTTAAAACAAGAAACCTAAAGTGGATGTGCTTGCACCATACTTAGAATTTTGCTAAATAATTGAAGTTTTTAACTAAAGCATTTTGAATAATTTCAAACGGCCCCCTTACACTTGAATACAAAGTACAAACCTATAAGCTATACCATGTTCGTAAAGAATATTTTGAAAAACTTCCCCCAAACGGGCCCTTACATTCTCTCTCTCTCTCAATCTCTGCGTAAAAGCCTCTCTCTCTCTCTCTCTCTCTCTCTCTCTCTCAATCTGCAAATTACAAAGATTTGTCTCATTTTTCAGTATTTCACAAAAAATGAAAGATGTGCTCTTGTAAGCATGAAATCCCAAAAATGCGCAGATTGTTCTTTCCCACAGAGTAAGCATCTGCCACCTACTTGCTCTCACAAAAACACACACAAACTCCCTTTTGAGGAAATGCTGAGACTCTACAACAATTAGCTTCACAATCAATATCAGCATCAACACAACTCAAGAAAGATGTTGGGTTTTCTCATCAGAAAAGATGTCAGGAAATTGCTCAAGCGCAAGGACAGTGACGTTGGTGAAAAAGGTCTCATTTTCCTTCTTTTTCAAGAATAAAAATTCGTTCTTCAACTGTTGTTCTGAATTTATTTGCTCTTCATTGATGGGGTTTTATTTTGCTGAAATTTGTTTCTTATTCGGGGTTCTATTCTACTTTAAGAATCCCTAATGCCAGTATAATTATTTGAGTGCTTTTTTGGAGATTATTTGGTATTCTTGGAGTGAAGTGTGTTAGACCCTGTTTGGGCTGGCTGTCTCCATGGGAATGGAAAACAGAAAGATAATTAGAAACCCAAATTGAAGTGAATTGATTGATCTTGTACAGTGGAAAGATTTTATCTTTTCCCTATTTTTTTTTTCAATTTTTTTTTTTCAATTTTTTTTTTTGTCAATTTTCATTCAAGTACAGTGGCCTTAGTGGGTTAGAAGTCTTTGCATGTGGTTGATTTTTCCTTGTAATGTCTACTCTGTGATGGTTTATGGGATAGATGTCCCTGGTTCTTCAAGTGTTCAAAACAGAGGCCTAAATAGTTATCAAGATTGGATTTTTAATAGCTTGAGAGAGGCAAAATGCTATTTTGGGATTTGACAGAATCACAAAAGTAGGAAATGAAACAAGATTTACCAACTACGAGTGTAATATTATGATGTTTCTCGGAATATTAATTGCTCTAAAATCTCCAAGTATGAACGCAATTAGTTTGGAGAGCTCAAGTCAAGCCAGGATAGGGGCAATGTTTCAAGGGATTCTAAAACATTGGTATTGTTTATTGCACTAGGTCAACTGATTCAACGTTTTATAATCAGAAAGATCTATTCAGAAATAAAACTTATTTTGCAAATTGCTCTGATTGGATTAAAAAATGCACCCTAATGCGGAAAAACTGCATAGTGATCAAATATAATGCGAGATATATCGCAAAAATTTTTATATAAAGACAAATCTTTATTGAGAAAATCTGCAGCGAATGTGATTTGAAATGATAGTTTATTACGGGTCTTATTTATAGGCTTTGAGCATTATTGAAAGCTTTTTAACAAGAATTTGTGTTCTTATAAATATTTATTATGGATGATTACACTGGCATATCTAGAGGTTTGGCCTAACTTCCTCTAACCTCCCCTAACTTTCCCTGAGGTTTGAGAAATTACAAAGATTCCCTTGAGATACCATTAGTATTGACCTAATGTATGCTATTATAGTCGTAAATTTAAATTCATGTTTGACTAATGCATGCTATTATAGTCATATTTTCAAATTCATATGTTGAATTAATAAGTTTCAAGGGCAAAATAGGGCATTCATGAAAATTAGAAATGATATCATCGAAATCCATTTGATAGGGGAAGTTTTTGTAATTTCGGAAACCTCATAGGTAGTTTGTGTATATAGGCCAAACCTCAGGGTCATGCTATTCTAGTCATAAATTCAAATTCATGTTTGACCTAATGCATGCTATTATAGTCATATTTTCAAATTCATATGTTGAATTAATAAGTTTCACGGGCAAAATAGGACATTCATGAAAATTAGAGATGATATCATCAAAATCCATTTGATAGGGGAAGTTTTTGTAATTCGCAGACCTCCTGGGTAGTTTGTGTACATCGGCCAAACCTCAGGGTCTTCTCACCCTGTTGCATATTCAAGCTTGATTTATCTTCTATTTTCTTTAGGTAGGGCCTTGGAGGAACTACGTGCGTCTATGTTCAACAAATTACGCTCAATTGGTGGAACAAAGCGCCAAAATCAATCTCTATGGGGCCCCACCGTTGCTCTTACATTTAACTTTTTGGTTTCTGTTAGTATTATCTTGATGAATAAATTGGTAAATCACTTATTTCTTCTCCTATCCTGTTCTATGAAATGCTACAGTTCAGTCTCTCATGTGTCTTTTCCTTTTCAGGTACTTGTTAATGTTGGATTTAATTATCCCATCTTCTTGACTTTCATTCACTATGTATGTAGTTGGTTGATAATGGCAATTTTAAAAGCTCTCTCAATTCTCTCTCTAGCTTCTCCTCCGAAATCATCAAAGTATTCTTCCTTGCTTTCTCTCGGTATAGTTATGTCTCTCTCCACTGGTCTTGCCAATGTCAGCTTGAAATACAACAGGCGAGCCATAATTTTTTTTATTTTATTTTTACTTCTTTATCACTTATTTTTATTTCTTTCTCATGTATATATTTTTTCAGTGTTGGATTTTATCAGATGGCCAAGATTGCTGTGACTCCTGCTATTGTTTTAGCTGAATTCATTCTCTTCCGGAAAAAAATATCAACGAAAAAGGTAAAAATCAGTTATCAAAACTTTTTATTCAGTTTGGAAGGGAAGGGGGAAAAAAGAAAAAGAAAAAGAAAAAGAGAAGGGAAGATCGTCTGTGCAATGATTGTTTTACTAATTTTTTCCAGGTGGTTGCACTTACTGTGGTATCAGTTGGTGTAGCTGTTGCCACAGTAACCGATCTTCAGTTTCATCTTTTTGGTGCTTGCATAGCTGTTGCATGGATTATCCCAAGTGCGGTTAATAAAATATTGTGGTCTAATCTTCAGCAGCAAGACAATTGGACTGCTCTCGCGTAAGTCTTTGAGGATCATATTTTTAAATGTTCTATCGTCTGTTAAAACAAATAGCGCAAGTTACACTTCTGACCCCGGTAGGTTTGCTGAAATTATAAAAGGCTTCCCCAGTTGTCATTTCATGAAACTATGGATAATTTCCCAAATCAAACATTAAAGATTGCTATTATTTTATGTATTTCTTTCTAACAGGCTAATGTGGAAGACGACACCTATTACATTGTTCTTCCTGGTGATGTTGATGCCATCACTTGACCCTCCTGGCGTCCTGTCTTTTGATTGGAACCTCTATAATTGTTCGATTATTGGTGGTTCTGCTGTTCTTGGCTTCCTGCTTCAGTGGTCTGGTGCTCTTGCTCTCGGGTAAATTTCTTGTGTTCTTATCTTTACTCGTATTTTTACTTCTCTCTAGCAAGTAGTTATGGGGGGTGAATTACACTGACCTCCCTTGTAACTATGTATAACTACAGGAGGTTCCAGTCTTTAGTTATATAATTAAAAGGCCCCCTTTTGCATCATTGAAATTTAACTAAACTGGAAAAACATTATTAATGAACTTTGTTTACATCTTACATATATGAAGAATGATTGAAATGTTCTATAAGTTTCTGACTCATTTACCTTAGGACAGAGCCAAAATTTTCAATTTTGGTTGGTGGTGGTGAGATTAATATAGCTGTTTGGAGTGTTGGGAGTGGGGTGTGCTCAAATTATTTATGTAAAGAACGAAAAACTATCCCCACCCTGCCCAAATCCTGGCTCCGCCCCCGAGTATGTGGTGATTGCAAGGGAAATGTGTAGAGGGGATATTTCTGTAACTGTATATAGTTAGAGGGGAGGTTACTGTAATTATTATTAATGTTGTAATTTTACATCTATATTATCTGGTTAGGTCATTTTTGCAAGATTTTTGATAGTATAAATGATACACATATATCATTTGACTCGATTTCTCTCCTTGGATTAGGGCAACATCTGCGACGACCCACGTTGTACTCGGACAGTTCAAAACTTGTGTTATTCTTCTAGGGGGATTTGTTCTCTTTGGTTCAAATCCGGGAAGAACAAGCATTTTGGGAGCAGGCACAGCTCTTATTGGTATGTCCTTCTACACATACCTTAATCTGCAATCTCGTCAACAATCAACGAAATTATCAAGACAATCTACATTGCCACTCTCAAAATCTAAGCTCGGCAAAGAAAATGGTGAAATCCGTGATGGAGATGGTGAAGACGAGCATGTCTAATAATATACCGGTGAAGATTTATCACTAACTTTTTATGTACTTCTACGAATCCCATTTTGAGTCGGGTTCTGTATCTCCCGGTTCTTGTTATGATTAACAGCTTCGACAACTTTCTTTGAAAGGAAACTTTGATACTCGTCCAAGTGTTGTGTAGGGAGGGCTTGTAAATGCGATTCTTGAGTATTTTCGTAGTTGAATCGACTTTGTGTACATTGGCTGCACCCTTTGGGAACTTCATCGACAACTTAATTAAAACGTTTATTTATTCTGAATATAGGAATGTACTATGGTCCTTTCTACTTCTTTCTTTCAGTTTCTCTCTTATTCATGGAACCAGAAGTTTTTTATTCGAGGTGAATGAAATTGAAGTTATACAAATTACAGAGGCCATTTTTTTATTTGATTTTATTGGCGTATATTAATATTTAATTTGTATCATTATGAAATTTTAGCAAAAAGGTTCCAATGAGGAAGAAAAGTTGGTTAAAATTGAGATAATTTTTATGAACTTATAAATTTGTTTGAGAAAAAGAAATCTAATAATCCTAATAGGTAAAATTATAAATTTGTTTGAGAAAAAGAATTCTAATAATCCTATAAAGCCAACTGTTTTTCTTTTTAATTTGAATAGTTTTATGTCAGAAATGTGGTTGTATCCATGTCGTATTTGCTGTAGAACTGGTTCGTCGATTGCTTTATGTATATATCTTGGTTTCCTTCACCCAAATGTTGTAAAATTAAAGCAGAAGACAGAAACTTTCGCTGGAAAGATTTGTGATTTTGCCCTTCGGGCTTTTGCTACCTAATCAATGGCGATTGCAACTCTATATGACTTAGGGCTTAACCTCTTCCTCTTTGATGTTGAGGTTGTGGTTCATCGGGAATAGATTCGAGCTATTTGAATATCGATCCAACATCATAACAATTAATAGGACTATAAAAATGAAACGACATACTCCATCAAATTAAAGAACTCAACTAAATAGAATATAGGGAGAATTACATCTGACTACCCTGTATTTAGACCAAATTATAATGCAGTCCATCATTTTCGAAAAATTATATTTTAGTCCCTATAATCTTGTTTGATTTGAGGTCCCTTAACGGAATTTGTAAAAGTATATTTATGCCCCTTACGGTTTTATGAGTGTTACATTGAATATATGACCAAAATTACAAAATCATCTCTAAAGTTTACAAAAATGACAAAACGATTCATACAAAATATGATTTTAACAACAAATCAGGAGCATTTTGGGAATGACATAACGGAACCCTAGGGACCACAAGCAGTTCTTAAAAGTTAGGGCTAATTTGTAATTTTCTAAAAATTGTGGACTAAATTGTAATTAGACCTAAATGTAGGATAGTCAGATGCAATTTTCCTTAGAATATATTGTAATCCATCGTCCTTCCACATAATGGAACTTTCATGCATGTATAGATATACGCTGTGTGTGTGGATTTTTTACCTTTTCGTTTCCTAAGTTTTTTTACTATTTTGTGTGCATGTAGATGTGATATTGGGAATAAACATTCAAGTTTCTTTAGATAGGTTAATAAATTCTGCAGTAGCCCATTTATTGATAAGCCTCAATATAATAACACTCTATTCACTGAGAACTTAGTCAAACACACAATTCATTGATAAAGTTGCAATTTAATTTC
>JBBMKE010000003.1:13170605-13191166 GCA_037834125.1 Lippia alba
AGTATGTCTCTGCTATAACTGACCCCCTCATCTGTTTGTTTTTCAGTTGCAGGTCTGTTTTTTCCTTCGTGCTATCGGAATTGAGTTGGTCTACATTTAGCTCGTTCGAGTCTGTCGCATTACCTTTCTGCATCTTTATATTCTGAGACTTATATACTGTTGCACTTTACTTTACTTTACTTTCAGTTTTGGATATTGTACTGTTGAGCCATGTGAGGCGTAGATGTTGGCCCTGTGTGGCATAGGATTTCGTATTTGGTCCTGTGAGGCCTTTGTGATTGATGTTGGATTTTGTTAATGTTGAAATCGCTTCCGCATTCTGTTCTGTATGTCGTTTAATTCACTTCTGTGCACTTTGTTTGTTGTTACGTCGTCTAGTCCGCCTAACCTAGCGTGTGTGTTTGTCTTCATTCACTGTGATTCGAATTCAGGCTTGGGCACCATTCCTCGACTGAGTTTGGATTACAGTGCGGAGGTTGTAGCATCCACGTTGGGTGTTACACAACGTATACAGGCTTTCGGTCTCTCTTGCTTCGTATCTTCACCATTTTTGATCGCCTACTAAAAATCCACCCTTGTACTGTAGTCTTGCAGGAAATTTGGGCAAAATGCGAAGAAACTAGGGTTCTCCTTCATCGTCTATAGTGTTTGTAGTTTTTTGAGAGAAAATGTTCACAATGAAGGTGGGGAAATTGAATCGTTTTTTATGGAATCATTACACTGATTTTAATTCTTTATCTTTTTTCTTTTTTGAGTTAATTAATTTGGTGGGTTTTTCAAGTTTTTTCAATTTATTTAAATGATTAAGGACACAGTCAGCTACCTAGTGGCGCAAAATAATTGACGTGGTAGCCATGCAATGTCCACAGAAGAAAATGATCCACGTCATACGTGGTTGGATTTTGAGGGTTATGGGGTCATTCTGTCATCGGAATAGTTGGAGTACCTATCTTGCTAAATGGGTGCAGTTGGTATACCCTTTTTGTAATTTTTCCTTCGAAAATTTGATATCCGTCCGCATTCTAATCCGTGAAAGAGGATATTATTTAAATTCGATTAAAGAGAATATTATCCATATACAACTATAGACATTCAAATAGTAAGCAGATAAGAATATGGTAATCATACATCCGATCCGTGCAAATATCCGATTAATAACATATTATATTAAAAATATATGTAAATATACACATTTTTTTCTTAATATACATACGCATATATGTGTATACATGTATATCATATTATTATTTCTCTCTATTTAATAAATAATATAAGTTATATATAGTATATTATTGATTAAATTATTATATTTTAAATTAATCATATAAAAAAATTATAATCGATCACACTACATCTTTATATTGACCAAGAAAAAATAAAAATGATATATATTATGACAGATATAATTACCATTTTTCCTCTATCTAAAATGCGTACATCTGATATTATATAATTATTAAATAATTTTTGTAAATTAATAATTGAAAATTAGATTAAAATTCGGTATTCGTTCGAATCTGCCTTATATCCGTGTAAAGAGAATATTATCTGAATCCGTCAAACTCATAAACGGATAAAGATATGACAATCATGCATCCGATCCATTTAAAATATGTTAACACCTCTATATATAGGTATAATTACGGACAATCCTTGAGTTTTACATTTTCTCTCACAAATTGTCCCATCAATTAATAATCGTGTTACATTATAATGACTCCAACAAAATTATTTTGAAATTTCCAATCCTATCCTTAGGGAATGAATTTTAATAATACTGAGATATGATGCTATATTTGTAATATTAGTTAAATTTATAATTTTTAATTTAAAATTTTATAATTAGACATAATATTTATATTTTATCTAATAGTATAAATCAAAATAGATATTTCAGGCATATTTATTCCACAACTTATGTTTGCATTTTAGTTTGGTTTATATTTTGCATAAGTTTATTTAAACGTATTTGTTTGAGGATGATAGATATTTTATCTGGAATAGAGAATTATAGCAAACACACCAATATTAACCAATACACTATTAAATTCCAATATTTCAAATGTTGGCGATTCCTAATGCAACTATCTTACATATATAAAGCATTACATCCCAATATAAACATGATTGTCCAATATAAAAAAAATAAAAATTAGCATTCATAAACTATAAATATGAAATTAGTTCACTATAAAAATATTAAAGTATCATTAACTAGCATTTTTGTTGAGGGAAAAAAAACTAGTTATAAAATTTAAGTATTTACATCAATATCTCCGACGCCTATGCCCAAGCCCAAGCGAGGCAGTCCCCCAAAAATTTTAATACTTATATTAATCTTGTTTTTTTTTTATTTTTTTTATATATACCCGCTTGAGTTAAGGGTAAATAATAATATCAAACATTTAATTAAATTTAACGGAGGAAATAAGGAGTTAGGGGGAATCCGTGATTTTTCTAACCTAAGGGGAGAATTTCATCATATTTCATACCTGAGGGACCGCTCGTAATTTCTTTTTAGAAGATATCATTACAACCCTAAGATATGAATATTGGTAAGAGTTAGACGGCTTTTTATCAGCGTAGCGTGGGTGAGTCTTTTAATAGATAAGAGAGGTAGGATGGGTTTGATTTGAAAACATATTAAGGGGGATTTTTTCATCAAATTCCTAGGACTATATGGGGAAAATTACATCCAATTACCTTATATTTAGGTCTAATTACAACATAGTTTATGATTATTTATAAATTACATTTTAGTCCCTAACTTTTGTTAATATTTGTAATTAGGTCTAATTTTTGCAAACTTTTAGGGATGATTTTGCATTTTTTGTCATATATTAGATGTAACACTCATAAAAGCATCAGGGACATACGTGTACTTTTACAAATTTTCTTAATGGATTTCGTGAAAACAAGAAATATAGGGATTATTGTAATACTCAAAAATATATGGATCGGCTTTTTAATTAGGCCTAAATACAACAGGGTAATAGGATGTAATTTTCCCTTAAACAAAAAATGAATTTCAAGAAAATACTAAAAAAAGGTTAGAAAATTTGAGATAAATACCTAAGGTTGGACAAGAATTAGTAAAAATAATACTAATTGTCTTAATTTAAAAAAAAATACTAATTGTCTTACTAAATTGCAGACAATAATTGATAAATTGAAAAACATATGTGAGGTTGGACTAGGTTTATGTACGACAAATACTTTTCTTTTTTTAGTTATTGAGTTAAATTCATGGGTATTAATTTATTTTTTTAATGCACGTACATCTAAGTAGGTTTTTTTTGATAAATTGAAAAATATATGTGAGGTTGGACTAGATTTACGTACGACAAACACTTTTTTTTAGTTATTGAGTTAAACCCACGGGTATTAATTCTTTTTTTTTTTTAACACATACATTTAAGTGGAATTTAAATTCAGTATTTTGTCCTTGAGAATGAATCCATTAACCACTTGAATCAACCTCTGTTCGCACGGGTATTAATTCATAATTATACCTTATTATAATTATATTTTAATGTTGAAAGTTGGATCCTAATTGCCTAATTGACAAGGAACTTCCTTTTTAATTCACTTCTCTTTTTTAGTTAAAAATTGTCCTAGTCAGGTAGGAGATCAATTCAAAGATTTTCCACCCTAATTTCAGGCATCTTGACTAAATTTAGCATTGAGGTTATATAAAGTATTAAAAGACATACTATTAGAGAAAGAATTGAAGAAGCTCTCATGACTGAATATGTTTAATATATCTCGCAATTAATGGTTCAAATTAAAGTTATGTAATCAATTAAATTATCTCCAACTAGTATATGATTAATTTTTTCCTTCTGAAACAGAAAATATTCTGGCCGCCTACCTGCCTCAAAACCTTAAAAAAAGGAAAGTAAATAAATAAAATCCAATGCAAAATTACATAAAAATCTAGTCCGATGTGAATGAGGACTTTTTACATGGTAATATAAGTTAATTTTCCCCCTCCCGGAATGCAGTATGGAAAATTTGTTCGAACGAATCTGGTTTGGGTTAAAAATCTCAGCATTTTTGCCTTTTTTGGTAAGTTGAGCAAGTAAATGCCATTTCCTTGAAAAAAAAGAGCATCATGACAAGTTGTAAAAAGTATTCAAATTTTTTCCTAAATAGGTATTTATTTTATGTCCCGATTGGATTCTTGATAATACCATCATAAGTGTGAGACATTCATATTACCTTCCTGAATAAGTCTCATCACCACCTATAAAGTATTGCACAAATGAATCCAAATCACACAATTAGAGTACAAAAAATTGCACCTATACCATGGCTTTGATAACTTACCACACTTTGAAGAAGACATATTTTTACAACTTCTACCCCACCAAGGCTGAGGAGGACGCCGCAGCCGCAGCTGCTGCCACAGCCGCGATGCGCGTACCGTTGATTGGGTTCCGCCACCGGCCTTTGCTGGTGGAGATGAGAGATGTGCATCCACCACCGGTTTTGGATCCCCACCACCCGTGGCAGATCAAGAAAATCCTAAATCACTACGAGATCGCATCCGGAAAGATAGTTGTGTCATATCATGACACATTCGAGTATGTTCTCCGGTACTGGAACTTTTGCATGGCTAACCACCTCGCCGTTTTAGGCCATAGGGTTGCGGTGGTCGTATGGGACGTGACTAGTGAAAGAAACCCTAAGAAGTACGAGGGAAATGACGTTTATTTTCAAATTACACCGAGTGAAAACTACATTCTTACGTGTGTTGAGATGATGAGGGGTAGAAACTTGAGGGTGGACGACTACATTGGTTTGTACTGGGACTCGAGGGATTGTTTGTTTCGTATTAAATTGTTTAATACAAGTACAAAATAAAATGAACCATTTATGAAGAGTTAATGAGATGAAAATTGTGATTTATATAATCAAATCATCATTTTAAAACAATGATTTGATTGCGATTAGGAATAGACAATGTTGGATAGAGTACAAATACAACTAAAATGTAGTGGTTACATATCTTGTATCTGCATCCTGTGTAATAAAGACAGTTTGCTCTGTTTTTAATTTCTTTTCCTATATTCGGTTGTTTTAAACATTCTTTTTTAATATTCTATTATGGGTTCAAACTGTGTTGTATCTCTTAAGTGTAATGTTGTTCTTACCGACTGCTACATTCTTAGAAATTCGAACATGAAACTTCTAATTAAAATAATATAGTACCAAACAACTAAACTACACTTAATAGGCAGTTCTGCTTTACATGAAGTTATCATGACAATGATCAACAGGAAAATTGAAATTTATTGGCTAATAAAAATAATAAATGGACTGGTTCTACATTCCTGTACAAAACTTCCATGCCTCACATGACTATGCAATCAATAAACTCTGCATTGGCAGGTTTCCTCATTCTATTCTAAAAAATTGCCAAAAGCAAATGCATTTTACTTAAGGTAAACACTTTGCTAACCCACAGTAAATAGAGGCCCAAAACAATATCAAGAAACTAACTTCTGAAGGTAAAAAAATGAATCGGAAACTTCATTTTGTCTCCGTTTCTGTTAGCTGTCATGATGCAGACGAACAAATACCTGAGGTTGTTTTGCCGGAAAATTGTTCTGTGTAAAGAAGGCATTCTGCGGTCGTTTACTGAAATGACGCGGTTGGATTTGGCAGATTGAGTGAGTGAAGAAGGCATGATCTCTTAGAACAATTGGTGTGACATCTTAAGCTTATTCTGTTTCCATTTGGGCAACTTGTAAAAAGCACTCTTTGCCATTCCGAATTTCTCTTTGAATTCTTCTGCGGACAAATAAGCCTGCAGAACAGCAAGACCAAACCTCAGAATAATAACTTAACAAATGAAACGACTAAGGCTTTACAGACATCCTCCCCTGTAATTACACAAATATCCCCTATTGTATTCAAAATTAAATGTGCCTCCTGTATAATTTACCTCGCTCAAGCGTTCAATTTCCACATTCAGTAATTATACTATGTTTAGTGACAATACAATCTTTGAGGCCAAGAAGGGTTTCGGCATAGCTTATTTTGAATAGATTATAAGTTCCTAAAGGAAAGACGTCTTCGAAGCTCATTAGCTCCTGCACATCTAATTTTGAAAATAAATTGTTAAAAAATGTTTGGATAGAATAAGATCTAACAACTTATAAATGTTGGTGGCTTTAAATAAAAATGAGACAATAATTTTTAGTATGACAATGATATAAAGATAAATAATAAAATTAATTTTTTCTAGAAGATAAAAATATAATGTTCAAAGAAAATCAAGGATATTCACATAGTTTTGGTTTTTGGAATTTGACAACTTACAAGTTGTTGATCTTAGAAAAACGTTGATGGGAGCTTACTTTTTCGTGAGGAGCTTTCCGAAGCTTATTATAAGCTCAACCAAACACCCTCATAATAAACTTTTTCAGATTTCTCTTGCATATATTGATTATATCAGCTAAATCATGCATACCTCTCGTCTGGTCACATCAATATCTTCAATAGGATCTTCCGATGTTGTCTTAAGCCGGTCATATGGGTGTACTGGAAAATCTTCTTCCTCCTCAGCTTCACCTTCCGTTGCATCTTCCTCTATCGTCTCTGGCTTTGATTTCGATGATTCTATAGAGCTCTCTCTAGAAATTGAATCCCCTCTTGATTTGGGTACGTCTTCAATAACATGATTTCAAAATACACCATTAGAAACTCCAAGAATCAATCATTAATTGATGGGGACAAGCTTGAGAGAAGGTCCATTATACTGTTTGGCAAAATTGTAAAAATCTTCTCTATGTACACGCATACCCATATATGGTTTTTATCCTTTATCTTATCATGTTTCAATGTAGTCCTTTACATTTCAAATGGCATTTAGGGACGTTAGTCCATAGTTTGTCACGTTACGATATAGTTCAGCTATGTTTTAAGATTTGACAAATTGAATACGTTTTCTCAAAAACGAAAATACAAGGTAAAAAGAATAATTAACAAAAAGGATCAGTGGGTCAAGTTTTGAAACACAAGGGACTAAAACAGTGGCTTAGAAGATTTTTTGCAATTTTTCTCATACCTTTAATAGAGCGAGGCAAGAGGAACTGACGGGCAGAGCCTGGTTTTTCAAAAGTTGAAGTTAGTGCTGATATAGCTGCTGATTTTGAATGCTGGTTGTCTGAATCGTGGCCTCCTGATCTTGGGAAAAGTTTTCCCACCATTGGAGGAGGAGTCGACAAGTTTCTTGTATTGGCATTCTCAAAATTAGAAGCTAGAGCATTGAATGCTGGGGACCTGCCTCTTACACGAGGTCTATCAGGAGCTACACACACACTTCTAGAACGTTGTGATTTCTCGGGTGCAGAAGACCTTGAACCAAAGGCAGGTATTCTCCTTCTGGGTTTCTACTATGTCATCATATGTATAAGGCCAAGAGTAAACAAGGAAAATAAATGTGAAAAGGCAAAACTGACATGGAAAATTGTGTAATATTCAACTTACGCCGCACTAGGCAGTTTATGCAACCATTTAGTATAGCAGAAATGAAATCTATGGACAGATTTAGACAGATTACGAATTGCAGCAGTGAATGGAAAGTGAGATCAGATGAGTATGTTCAAATTATTCAAAAATCATAGTACTTCAAATTTTGGACGAGTTTTTAAGTAATTTGAAGTTTGACAAAACTCGAGTAAAACCTTGAGAGAACAAACAGAAAATACAATCTAGTGAAGTGAGAGAAGGAAAAGAACTAACATATGGTTCCATAAACTTACATCTATTATCGGATTGCCCTTAAGAACAGCAAATTTTCTTTGGAAAGAGTTACCGTGAATCTGTAACCATATAAGTAGTCACAAGTCATTGAGTATCTTAGAAACCTCAACTCAGAAAAAGCACTCAGATTTAGAGAGCAGGTGCATACTGCAAATTTTTTGGAGTCCCAAGTGAAGAAACGAGTGAAAAATGTCGGCTCACTTCCTTCCTTAACAACAAATATTGGAGCTTCCTTGGATAACTTCTCAAAAAGAACATCACGGTCCAGAAATTTCTGTTAGAACCAATAACAGGTCACAAGTTTTTCAGATCAACTTATCACCCATAGTAAGTCGTCTTAACTTCAACAAAGGGGGAAGTTTTTGAAGCACACCTGCCCAATATTTAAAGCTTCCGTCTTATTCTGGGATTCAACCTGTTTCCCCACCCAGACAAAAATGTCCGAGTGACAATCAAGAATGAAGATATCTTCAGTCATTAGATCATCCTGGTTGAAATTGTATACCTCTGTGACCTGCAATTTAAAATTATAAATTTCAGGTATATAGCATATTTCTGGTTTATTCTGCATGAAAATGTTGATATCAGGCTGTAGCAAATGAAAACTACTAAAAAAGAGTGGTTTTTTTTAATCCGATACTCAGCTCTATAGATATGGGATGGTAAAAGAAGTACAAAATTGAAAAATTGAAAATAACAATTAATTATGTTAATTTCCAGCAGATAGTCAAGTGAAATGAGGCATACACACCTTAAGTTCTCCTGAAAGCATTGTAGCAGTCAAGCATGGTAATATGAGGATGAAGAAAGAGACAAATCAGTTGAACTCATCCATGAAATAAATGATGGGAGAAAAAACTGAACATAGGAAGATCAAGAATGCCTTACCATCGGATAAAGTGCATAAAAATAGATGAGGATCACTTTCAGCCTCTTTGGCAATTTTCGAGCTACCATACTCGGTTTTTTCTCCGAGCAACTCCCAAAATTGGTCGCATTCAGCACCTTCCTTTTGAAATCTAGACGGCACGTCTGGCTGCAAATACAAATGCATTAGTTAGGGGAGAATTTGTGTAGACCCGACAGAAAATTACAGCAACAGTAAATGAAACATAGCCTGCACTTCAAGTGTTTTTCCTAACTGACATAAATTGCAGTTAGATGCAAGATGATAATTATCAATGTCCATCCATTTAAATTGTGAAAGTACTCCACGAATCTAGCACACGATCAACTCAAAACTGGTAATACTGAAATCATAAAAGGGGAACACCCATTACAAATGTCAAACCTTTATAACATCCAGCTGCCTCTCCATAAGCTCCTGATCTTCAGATGATGTAAGACTTCCTACCCAACTAAAGCAAGAGGATTCATTGTGTAGTATGTAACAGTAGGAAGAATTCAAAGATGATGCTACCTGAATAAATTAAATGACACATTATATAGATATACATAAGTTATTTGACTTTTAGCAATTGATAAGACATCCTGACTCACGGGTTCAACTTGAATTGATTGCATATTCTCTGGTCCACTTCCCTGAACCCGGAATAATGCAAGTCCATCGTCTTTATATGTATCATCTGGAAGTTCCTTCTCAGTTATGTAATTTTTATATCCCTCACTAAGACCGCCCTGGTGTCACGTAGATAATTCTTGTTACTATAAATAAGAAGTTTATGAAGTTGATACTTAGGATATAAACATAACTACAACATTGGATTATGTTTAGTCTGCCAGACCTTAACGACAATGAAACTCTGATATATTGCAAAGAACTGGATTGGTTCATGTCCTTCACAAATGCGGACCTAGAAATGCATAATAATTAAAAAATTAATATAACAATCAAGACACAAGTTGCACTAGAAGGTAGATTAAAATGAAGCCATCAAGGTAAAATGTGCCTGAGTGGGTAAGGACTTCAGTGCCTCAACCATCTTGCTAGCCTGTGAAGTTGCTGCTACCCTATCTTCCTACATAAAATAAATAGCATGATCAATAATTCCATCAATAAATTTGTAAACACTGATATTTTAAGTGCGCATGTTTAAGTTTGCATGGCAATTATTTCTTAACATATTTTTATTGAAGGTAATGAACTAAAATATTAAATATCAAACTGATACGAGGTGTAACTATTCAGCTTTAGTTATCAAATTGGCTAAAATTTCTTTCTTACAATTATCAAAGATAATGGGTTAACTTTGTGAATGCAAAAAGCACCTAACAGATTGAGGCAATAACAGAAATTTCACCTCAATACTTTGCTTCCCAAACCATGTCCCTATGAGATATTCTTCTCTATCATCTCCGGCATAAGAATATTGAAAGATAAAACAATCTCCACCGTACAACTTTGACATATCTGAATCTGAAAGAAGAGTCTTGTCTTGACCGTTTACACGCCAAACCTGGTCTCACATAAGCAGTAAATTGATAACTCAGTAACAGCATTAGTTGAATACCAAAGAGACAAGGTTATCAAGAAAAAGGCATTTGTTGGTGATGTAATTAACTCATTCTGGAAAGAGTTCTGAAGTTCCCCATCATCACATATTTCTAGATACTAACAGTTAGGCAAAGGCTAAAACTTATCAATTTCATACGTATAAGATTAAATTGCTTTCTCAAAGGAAAAATAGACCAAATCCTTATGTCATAAACAAAGTTTGCCTTCAAAATATTATATTCATAGTACTACGATATTGGTAAAAAGAAAAAAAAAAAGATGTGGTTCTCTGAATTTGCACCAAATTTGCAGATGTTCGAAATCACCTGTAAATCGCCTGAGCAGTCTATATGTGGTTCAGGTTCTTCTTGGGAAGATTCTTCTTTCACAAGACCCTTCACATTAACTCCTTGGCGTTTTAGAAGTGCTAGAAAGCATTAAAAGTAACAATAAGACCTTCACGGAAGATGAGAGTGAATATTCAAACCAACTTGAGACTAAAGAGCAAAGCAGCAGAAGATATTTAGCACTTCTGTAAATGAATCGATGTTCAAAGATCGCATAAATCTGCCATATGTATTACTAACCTGCAACCTTCCCTCTACCATCCTCAGAAGCAGCTGTATTAGCTGACTCAGGCCATGAATCAAACTTTGATCGGAATATCACAGTCTCAAACCCCTCCATCACACGGATTACATGAGATTTAGATCGATCAAGGTTACGCAGTAATTCCTATAAAATGTAAACCAAATGTTCAACTGATGAGGATACAACTTGAAAATCCAGATCGAAACCTTAAAAGGCCAAAGCAGCTAGGTTTACATCAAGCGCGCGAGTTGCAGCTTTCTTGTCCTCAAGGGAAGTGTTTCTTCCCATCCACACAAAGTCTTCCAGTCCGCAGTCGAGAACATAACATTTATTTGTTTCTAATAGTTCTCTTGTCAAAGAATCAGCCTCAACAGGTACTGCCTCTCCCTTCTCAACACTTGAACAATAAAATCATTCATCAGGCTTGACATGTAATATTATATGGTTCCTCGCCATAGATCATTGTTGTCATACATTTAAACCAATTACTTAACACGAGTGTTAAGGAAATCTCCTTTTACTTTGTAGCATAACCGGTTTTTCTAATCTGCGGTATATGAATAAATAAGTCAAGCTCTCTATGAATTCCACAGAAGCAAGGTAACACCATTTTTTTCTTGGCATCTCCAAGATGTATGCAGAAGACCAATGATTTTTAGAATAAAAGTGGATAAATGAATATAGCCATCTGCTTATTTGGTAAACTAGTAGGTTGATTATCCTTTATAATTGAAAAACAAAATAAATTTATTCTGCTTGTAAACACAGCAAATGTGAACCCATTGATTTACTCTGAGTTTAAAATCTCAAGGACATCAAGGAAATTAAGAATTGTCAAAGAAACCTGCAAACCAATTAATTCCTACTATGGACATGAGATGCAATTGAGAAAGAGATTAGCTAGAAATTAGATACCAGAAAAGCTTAGGAGGACTATCATCGCTCGTGGATTCATCAGTTGTTTGTGCTTTTTTTGGAAGTGGAGCGAAGCCACCAAAGAAACCCCAGAATTCTCCAGTATCAGCATCAGCCATTAATTTTCCATCTTCTGCATTCAAAAGAAAAGTGCATCTATGATCCATACATCACTCCATAATCAACATCCAAAATGATGGATGTAGCTATTACGTACCGATAGATGCTATATCACATTTCCCATCGTGGTAAGTGTCTTTAATGTACTGAACAACTTCCAGAGCTTTTGCCCTCTCTTGAATAGATGAGTTGGAACCATTAAATTGAAAAATTTTAGACTCTGTATCGAGAATAAAGACGTCATCATGATTTAGAGTGGATCTAGCAAAAGTGACCTGTCAGACCATATAAGAAGACACCAAATAAGAAATTTACACAGTGTTTTGTTAGGGACTCGGAGTTTAGCAAGAAAAAGTTGAATGAGAAAAAAAAAAAAAAAGGATCGAAATATAAATCATAGACTACTATCATTTGAAGAGATACAATGATCCAAGGATTTAAAGCAGTGTAGAACAACGATACATCAGAAGTGTGGAAGGAACACTAAGACTTGCCTCTTTGACATGAACGACATGAGTTCCTTTACATACATACAATCGGGTCTGGTGCTCTTCAGCCTCAACATGCTTGAAGCCTGAGTTAACTCCACCTTCTTGTGGTATTATACATGGCTTAAAATAAGAGAGAAACTTTGCTGTTTCATGTCCTTGTAACTCACGATATTGAATAGCACGGCCACCAAGTGCAGTGTCTAGTTCAACAGTCTTGACAGCTGCAGTGCCTGCTTCATCCTACAGGTATAGTATATGTATTAAAAGTTTGTCTAGGAGGAGAAAGCGTCCTAGAGAAAGATACAAAGATACTTACCTGGCTGGTATCTTTACCTAGCCAATAATGAATATCATGACGGAGGGCACCACTCTTCAGGGCAGTGGTCTGCAAAAAGAAGACAATTTTACCCAAAAACAAATTACTCCAGCATAAATCATATGGAATACTTAGATGATGAAGTTCACAAAAATGGAACAGAATTCAAGTACAACAGCATAAGATGCCCCTTTACTCAAAAAAAAAACAAAAAAAGAAAAGAAAAAGAAAAAAAATGGAAAACAGCATAAGATGTCAATAATCTCCAATGGCTAATCTGTCTTGACTAATAAAAATGTTGGTTGGTTTGAGCATTGGCAAGGTAAATTTTGAGCTGCAAGAGCATAACTAGAAACGGGTAGTACAGACAGAGGACAGTGCGATGTGAGAAGGTGTCACCCTACATCGTTTCTCACTATAGCATTGCGTGTGTTCACTTTTAAGAACTATATATATATATATATACACATATAAGAAAAAAGAAACAATAATAGTGATTCATATGAACAATTGTAAAAGAAAACAAGGACACCAAGTTCCAGAGGGATCTCTTAAATGGAAAAACTTGATATACCTTTAGAACCACATAAGAATCTCCTGTGAAAAATTTTCCATGTGAAGAGCTCGGGACTAGAACAGGTTGAAAATTTTCAATTCGCCATACCTCGATGCCACTTCACTAGGTCAAGGAAGCAAACATGTGTACAACCACAATATCTGAGAAATAACGAGACAAGCAATTGCAATCTCTCTAAATGAAAAGCAGAAAAAGGATTGCACTCTCTCTATAGACTACTTATGCACCTGAAATCTAAATTACTGTCTATGCTTGTGAAAAATTGTTTTGCAAATAAAATTAGCTAACATCAATGCAGTTAAAATTGATGTGCATAAAAAAAATTGACAGGTTTACATAGGATACTCCTTTTGCCCTGCCCCTTGGAAAGCAGCATCCAAATCTTTCATTGACACAGACATAGTGTATTGTCAACTTCTCTAAAACTGTTTAATCCAAAAGTTAACCTGCGAAATAAGGGAAAAAAACTCTCATATGCATTAAACACGGAGGGGAAAATGCAAGTCCACTCTCTAGTAACTAAACAGAGCAATCCTCAGAAAATAAATACCATAACTTTTGGAACTGAAAATATTGGAACAAGATAGTGCATCAGTTAAACAAGTAATGTTGCTAATATAACCAACAAAATACTAATGTACATTAAAGAATAATTTAAACTGGTTAGAGAAAAACAAGCCGACAGAGTAAGAAATCTCAAATATGAATCTAGTAAGAACTTGTAAGTGAAAATGACGCTACACAAATCTCAACTTATGGGGAAGTTGTTAATATTTATCCGAAATTATACATGCAGTTGCATGAGAATTACAAACCACACTCTCTTGTACAAATGCACATTTATGCAATTAAAGTCCATCTTCTATGAACTACTATGTTCAATGATTTCACTCCTTTCTTAGGAAAACACTAGCACAATAGCTCCAAATTTGTCAGTCTCATAGCTTTTGAATTTATCTGTTACAAACTTCAACTTCATTTTTAAAGCAGCTGTATAAACTGAAACAGTTCTACTTCTAATGCTTGTTTTTGCATATATGCACCTTACATACTCATTAATAATGCCCAATTGTGCAAACATGTCCAAATTCGTAGAAACTTGACTTCGGGGCTGACTTAACTGAAATAGCTTCAGGAAATTTTAAATCAAACTAGGTGAAACGAATTCTTCAAGTATGCAACCACCTCCCTTCATTTGAACAAGTGTAGAAAAGAAAAGCTATCTCAATCTAACCATGAGGACATAGCATGGATGCAAGTTAACCACATCTAATTGTAAGCACAATCCTCTCCATTGATATCAGGACATTCACCCATTCCTCCAATTCCTTTATTTTTCTCAATTCCTAAAACATGTTGCTCTAATTTTGAGTCTCTTTTTCTCAGGTAAAATATTACCTCTCTCTACCAGTTAATTACTCAATTTACTAAAAGGGGGATTTCCCTCATAAAATTCAACCAAGCCAGGGTGTAACTTTCAGGGTTGGACTGGATAAATATCTTCCGGACTTCAAGGTCCACCTCCATTGACATCCAAACATATCGACTCTCACACATTACAGTCTCCAATGCATCATCACACAATGCCTATTGTTACCTTCCGCGATCATCAAGTTACAATCTACTACTGGTTAAAATGAACCGATTAACACAAACAAATGGCCAGCCCCATGTATGACGTGACACCACATTCAGACCTCAATTTATAGAGATTGTCACACATTATACTCGACGTAGCAAAGCTCATAAGAGAAAAGAAGAAAAAAAGAACAAGAACCAAACAGGAACGTGTTAGTGCTAAATTACCTTATATTGATTAAGAACAGCCCTCAAGCACAATCGACAACATATCGAAAAAGATCCAATATAACCACTCATCTACTCCTAATTAACCAAAAAAAAACAACGATTCAGCAATAAAATAATAAAGAAGAAGAAAATACATAAACTGAAAAACCTTTGATACACAGAACAATTTCCACAGAAATAGAGAAAAATACGTATGCGCACCTGAGAGAGGAGAGATGGCCGGAAACGACCACGCATTGTCCGACAAGCATCCCTATCAGTTTGCACGAAAGAAGGCGCCTCTTTTACCAGAGTATAACCAGCAGCGAACTGCACAGATTCATCACAGAATCATCAAACGAACAAACATCGGTAATCAGAAATCAAATCACGTCAATGTTCATAATGGAATCAATCAATTCCTTTTCTTAGAGCAAACACGAAATGGATTGAAAAGAGAGGTGATCAAAAGAACGCACCTGTGTGGGTTTGATGGCATTTTGTGGAGCTAATTTAGGTGGGATTAGAGTGAATTCCATTGTTATGGTGAGCGAAGAAGCAGAACTCCGATTTTGAGGGGGATGGAAGAGAAGGGGGAGGAGGACCGACCACGATTCATGCATGACCATAATTCCATTTCTAATTTTTGTTTTTCTTTTTTGTTTTTGCCGAACAAAAAGTGTCTAAATAAGCTCACTCCTCACTGGTAATGAAATATATGAGTTCATGAATGATGATGGAATTGCATTTTTTTTATTATTTTTTTTAACACCCCCCCAAATGGGTAGATAAATTTGAACCGGACCTTACCATAAATCATCCAACCACTTGGACCAATTTCGGTTGACAATGAAATTGCATGTTTTGTAGTAATGAATTTCCGAATTAAGTTATCCTAATTCTATCACTATTTTGTATCTAAATTTATGTTTAGAAATATAATTTAGAGATATTACATTTTGAATGCACATTGCGAAATCTTTTAAAACATTTATTTAGAAAAATATTTACACGATCAATTGCAATGAATTATGATGGTAAAATAAGAGGTTTGAGTATAATAATAATAATAATAATAATAATAATAATAATAATAATAATAATAATAATAATAATAATGAGAATCAAGATATAGGGTATGGATGACAAACTTAAAATGTCTTATAATTTTATAAATTATAAATTTAAGCATAGTTTGAACTCATGCAGGCCGAGTAACTGTTCTCAGCCTTCAAGAATACTTGAGAAGGCGAGTCCCAAACCTTGCAAACTGGAGATATTGGGTCCCATTTTGACAAGTTTTTTAGTGTTGCCATTACTTTCTTTAAACGTGTGCGGAATCTTGGCACCGACATGAATGGTATACATGAATGGAATAGGGCAGAAAAAGAATGAATTTTTTTATGGAATGAACAAGGGAATAGAATGACTTTATTATAACATTATTATGATTGGTACACTAAGTAATAAAGTTAGAAATAAAATAAAAAATTTAAATTTATATCATTAATAATATTTATAAATAATACTAAAGTATATAATTAAAAATATTTTTATATTAAATATGTATTTTAAATTTTTTATTTTGAGCAATAATATATTATTACTACTTTATATCGAATGTGTTATATATATGACATTTTATTTTATGTACTATATATATGTGTGTGTGAGTGAGTTTATATATATATATATATATATATATATATTACTATTTCCATATTTCATGCATAGATTATGTATTAATTATTTATTGTATTTAATATATTGCTTGACATTTAAAAATAAATTCTAATATAAATGTCAAAAATTTTCTTTACAAAATATTTGAATTTATAAAATTTTATAAATAAGATAATGTATTGAACATGTTTTAAATATATAATATATTTATATATACATATATTTAATATAATTTATTAAATTTTCGACGTGATTAATAGTATTAAATTTTTATTTATGAAAATAATAAAATATAATATACATTTTAATAAATATGTAACGACAATATAAAAATAACAATAAATTTTAAGCATTGGGAATGACTAATACCATGGGGGACCAAAAGAATGGATAATCTCATGTTTGTGGAAATGAGCATTACTGCAGGAATGAGCATTCATAATCATGTTTTGTACCAATCTAGGGATTAGGAATGAACGCAGAAATGCCCATTCCATTTCCACCCCATTCCATCATACCAATCATGCGGTATACAATATATGGAGCCTTCGGCAGTACTCAATCACATTTCTTATTAGATTTTCTTATACATCATCCTTTGTTGACCAGTGGAGCACAATTTCACAATCAATTTCAATCTTGATTTCCAGGAAACATCTTTCTCATCATGCAAGTATAAGCCCTTTGCGAAACCCAAGCAACTCCACAAAGGTGATCGATATGTTTCCAAGCTTCACCGCATATTCGATCAGCCATTTTCCATTGGGGGTCTCTGTATCAAACCACCCGCCGCAGCTCTGTTCGCTTGTTTAAAATAGTTGCCATTCTAGTTCAACTAGATCCAACCCCTCTTCCGGTTTCTGCCACTCTATTTGTTCTTTAAAAGTCTATCTTTTCTCCGCCTTATTCTCCATACGTTGAGTCATATCACGGCTAAATTCCGAATGTTCCCAACAGTCACGTCTCGAGGTTCATGCAACTGTTAATATTCACACTTGTTACGACCACGTTCCATAGAGTTGCCAAAAGCACCCCCACCAAGGCCAGTGGCGGAGCACGTTGATTTGAGGGGTACAATTGACTCCCCTCAAATTTATTTTTTTTAATTATCCATATATACATAGGGATAATTACATATGGGTCCCTCAGTTTTGGCCTAATAACACTGCGGTCCACAAATCTTTGGATATTACACAACAGTAGAGATGTAAACGAACCGAGCCGAGCCGAGCCAAACCTTGGCCCTCTTTTAAAGTTCGAGTTCGGTTCGTGAGGTAATTTAACGAATTCGAACTCGAACCCAAGCCTGACAAACATAAAGAAATTAGGTTCGAGTTCGGTTCGTGATAAGGTTCGGTTCGGTTCGTGTTCGGCTCGTGGGTTCGTGAAACTGATTCGATTGATTCAATTCGTGAGTTCGAATTCGGGCTCGAGTTTATCTTACCAACTATTGTTGTTTACAAATTTACAATGTACCAAACATTAAGTTATAAGCAATATGATTAGAATTAAAATCTGCCTATTATAATCCAATATTAAACACTAAACAGAATTACAATTCACAAATTTAACATGACTTCTTCCTTCATGAATTTTGAATCGAAGTAACCAAGTCTGCCTCCAATAATTCAACTGCAACCTGTTAGCCAAACGATTTTCTTCAGCATTTGCTCAAAACAATTTGGAAACAACAGAATATACATACAAAATATTCCTCCCAGACAATTCAAAACCTCACAGGCTTCACCATTCTTCCTGCAAAGTGCGAACCATCATTCAAGATATTTTCCACCATTCATAAATAGAAAAGTCAAAATAAATTCAAAGCAAGTATTCAAGAAGAAAAACATCAATCATTCAGGTCATTTTCTTAATTCCTCATATCAACATTTCAAACAATTTTGCAACAGAGCTTACATCACCATCTCAAAAAACATACAACATTCAGTTCATTTTCCTCATTCACATACCCAGAAGTGAAAAATCAATCAAAATTTTCCTATGGCACAAACCCGAAAAACAGTATCGTCTCTCAGGGCAAGAAAAATTAAATTAAACCTATCAAAAAAGATGATACAATATTTACCTGGATCTGGAAGTTTCAGCTGCGCTGATGGTGGTGGTGGAGACGCCAGACTCGCGATGGTTGAGAGATATCTGGATTTGGGAACTGGGTGGTGGTGACGCAAGTCAAGACGGTGGATGACTGGGACGATAGAGGCGCTGCGGTTGATGGTTGGAACGGCGGCGGCGCGGCGCTGCGGCGGATGGCTGGGATGGCAGCGGCTGAGGGAAAGGTGGAGTTGGGGCTAGGGTTTTCTTCGTCAGATCTGAAATGGGAGAGAGAGAGATATTTTCTTTTGAGTTTTGAAATGAGAGTCGAGAGAGATGTATAAACTTAATATTTTTCTTTTTTAATATAGTATATTTATATAAATTATAAATAAAAATATATATAGTACATTACATATTTAATTATATTATATATAATAAAAATTATTTTTTAATTAAAATATTAAGGTTCGCGAGCTTTCAGAAAGAATGGGTTCGAGTTCGATTTGTGAAGGCAACGAACCGAGCCAGGGTTCGATTCAGGTTCGTCAACTTCGAATTCGAGCCCGAACCTTCATTGATTCGGCTCATCAGGCTCGCGAACGGGCTCGTCTCGTTTACATCCCTACACACCAGTCTCTAAGGTTTCCATTCCGTTAGAAGTCCATAACGGCCATTAGGGTTCCGTTAAAATTTTGACCAAAATGACCAAAATGCCCCCAAGGACTAGATTGTAAAATTCCTAAAAGTGAGGGATCGTTTTGTTATAAAAATAAAACATCAAGGACAATTACAAATATTTTTTATGTTTTAAATTCACCCCAAACCCTAATCTTCTTTCATTATTTCTCCCCAACTCATTCTCTCTCCCCCAAAGCAGCACTATCTCCGCCAGCACCCTTCACCACCGCCGCGCACCATCTCCGCCAGCACCCTTCACCACTGCCGCCCACTATCTCACCATCTCCACCAGATGTCCCCCACCATAAAAAAATCACTGCCGCCCACCATCTCCGCCAGATGCCGCCGACCCACTACAAAAAAATAGGCATTTTCAGACGAACTTTCAGACAATTTCGTCTGAAAAACGCAATTTCAGACGAACTTCCAGCGAAATTCCGACCAACTTCAATTCGTCCGAAAAACGCTCGTTGGAACATATTTCAGACGAACTTTCAGACCACATTTCCGACGATTAAATATTCCGGCGAACTTTCCGGCCATTTTCCGGCGAAAAATTATTTCGTCCGAAATCAATTAACTTTCGACGAACATTTTTTCCGATGAATTTCCGACGAACTTCCGACCAAATCTGACACCACAAAATTTCGAACCAATTGTATTCCAACGAACTTTCCGACGAATAATTATTATTTCGTTGTTTTTTATTATATTTTTCAGACGAACTTTCAGACGAATTTCAGACGAACTTTTCAGAATTTTATTTATTTTTTATTATAAGTTCAAATAAATTTTTCATCACAAATCCGTCGCAAAATTTTTTTTTAAAAAAAAATATTTTATAAAATTTGATTTTTAGCCTGCTTTTAATACAAATTTCGTCAATTGTATCCATATAAAAACAATAACTAAAAATTTTATAATATAGATGAATCTAGCAATATTATAATAGAAAATCCTTCAATGATAAACAGATAAATATAGCAATATTGTAATAGAACATCGTTCAACGATAAATCCGTACAAAAAAAAATTCAGCAACATTATAACAGCAAATCCTACATAGATATCCAACAACATTATAACAGCAAATCCTACATAGATATAAATCCGTGCAAG
>JBBMKE010000003.1:13202272-13219643 GCA_037834125.1 Lippia alba
TATAAAAGTTTTTTGGGAGCAAAGGAATTGAATCGCAAAAGTCGAAAAATCACTTTTCTTACAGCGGCCTCCGAAAAGGCCGTTTCGTATTTCAATTCAAAAAGCAAACGGCCATTTCGATGGCCAAGTCTGGAACCCGAGAGGTTCGAAACGACTGTTTCAAAACTGTCTGGAACAATTTTTGGGACTTGGAACGGCCGTTTCGAAATCCAGTTCAAAACGGAAACGGCTGTTCCAAAACATTATGCATCAGGTCAGTCCCTCCACAAAAGCTAAACGACTGTTTGGCTCTCACATTTTAAAAATCGCGCCTAACCGAAACGACCGTTTCCAAAAAGCACTAACGGCCGAAACGACCATTTTGGTCCCAAATTTTGGGCAGAAACCAGACGCAGCAACAGGGGTCCGAAGCCAACACCCAAAACACCTCATGTTTCCTAATCAAAGACAACTCCCACAACATTATATGCAATAATAATATTATAAGAAACAATTGCATCAAGGTTTCATGCTTCAAATGCTCAAGTGCACAAAATCCATGAAAATGCACATTTAATGCTCATAAATGAAATGCATCATAAATGCAAATCTCCAACCAAAACCATGAAATGGATGCAACAATTAGGTCACATAGGTCACATAAATGAAGTCCCACTCATGCCAATCAATCCAAGAATCAAAATGCAGTCCATTTTTATGCGAAAATTACAATTTAGTCCCTAAATGTTATAGACAGTTTGTGATCCCTTTATTTCGTTAGGGTTCCGTAAATAAAATTGCTCACGAATTAGCTACGAAATCGCTTATTTTTCAAAAAGAGAACTTTGATGTTCCTCAATTTCCTACAACTTAATTTGCTTAATGAGCAAAATTCATTGCGTTGCTTAAAAGAAAAAAAAAAGCAAAATTTTATCTAATTAGCTTTAAAATTTAATTTGTTTTGGCAAATCAAATGTTTCAATGCTAGTACGCCGAATGGTGAGGTGGTTGGCGTGAAAGTGAAAAACAAGATCCACGTCACAGGCTGTAGCATTATCTCTCTCTCTCTCTGTCGCATCTCCATTTTCTAAAATCTTCTGCGCTTTTTCCCTCTCTCTCTCTCTCTCTCTCTCTGGACGGTGCTCTCTCTCTCTCTAGATTAGTACCTCTGTTTCCTGCTAAAACCCTCTCTCTCTCATCCACTCATTCCCCAATCCCCAATTTTCCCCAACCCTAACAACCCTATTCTATTTCAATTCTTGCTTGATTCTGTACATACGATACAAGTATTGTTGTGGGTGAGTTCCAGTTTGATCGTCATTAGTATGGGGTGATTGTCAAGTAGTTTTATATTGTTGTGTGGGTATGATGGAGTGGGACAGTAACTCGGATTCTGATCTCAGCGGCGGAGAGGAGGAGGAGGAGGAAGAGGAGATTGGGGAGGGATTAGGGTTTATGTTGAGGAAGAGGGGCGGTGGGGGATTGCCCTTTCCGGTTGATACGCTTCTGCAACCTTCGCCTTGTGGTTTTGTTGTTACGGATGCGTTGGAGCCGGATAATCCAATTATTTACGTTAATTCGGTGTTTGAGATGGTCACTGGGTACCGCGCGGAGGAAGTTCTCGGCCGTAATTGGTGAGTTTTTCTTTTTAATTTCGTTTTCATTTCGCTTGTTCTGTTTTTTTTTTCGTGCACTTTTATGGCGTGTAGAGTTTGTTGTGTGGTTAGATTTTGTTAGATGTCAGGGTGTATGACGATTGGGCTGAGGGACGTGATTCTTTAATTGTTCAGGTTTTGTGTGTGAGGTAGAAATCGTTTTAGTTTTGGAGGATAACGAGATGGATAGAAGAATTTATGGGAATTGTGATGAGTATAACCTGAGGGCATGAGAGCTGAGTAGATTAGAGCATGGAGTAACTGATATGGCCTTTTTGTGTTCTAATTGAGAATGAAAATGACTGGAAGGAGAGGAAAGGGAGTCAGTAGTTTGATCAGTTTTGTGTATTTTCTTTTGTAGTTTATGTTTCCATGAAGCATTTTTGAGCCTTCCCCTCTGGTCTTTTGTTATTGGTGGCAATCATGGATAGGAGAAGTTTTTGCCTCTCAGTTTAGAAAGAAAATATGCAAGAGATGCCTTTATGGTAAACCATTTTTGCATTTTCTAACTTGTTTCTCGGACGTAAACAAGTCTATGTTACATTTGTGTTGAAAAAAGAGGAGGTGGTTTTGCAACTTATTTGTTGGAATATGAGATGGAAATCTTTCTGTTGAATTAGTATTTCTTTGTTGCATGAAAATTCATGAGAGACAAAATTTCTTCCCTTAAGATTGAAATCCAAGAGCTGGGTAAAACAAAGGTGCTAAGAAAGGTATTGAACCTTGAGTTTTCATGTTTGAGTTTTTATCTGGCTGAGAACTGGGATAGATAAATTCTTGAGAGTTAGGTTTACGCTTGATTGCTCTTCACTAAGACCAACTGCGACTTTGACAAGTACCGAACATTTAGGGTTGCAACTGTTTCTTTTTCTGAAGAAATAAGTTGATTGAATCCATGGATCTAAAATAAGGGATATAGCATAAAGTGAAAACTACTATTCAAGTAAACAACTGCCCATATTTGGGAAACTCGAACTTAATACCCATAACTTTTACCTCTGTCAGCCTGTCTAATGACAGAGGCAATAAGCTAATTATTTTTGAGATAGAAAGATAAGTAAGTGAAAAGGTGTCAAAAGGAAAAATAAGTGAAAAGCTTATCACATTTAACAACCCTAACTGCACTGTGAAATCCTAGCCTGCCATATCCTTCACTGGCTATACTCCAGTCCCATCAAAGTACAAGTCGGGAAGTAGACTGTTAGACATGTCCATTACACTGCTTCAAGCATTTGAAGCTATTTATTGTAAGCTCTTTAGATATATATATTTTAGGTAGCACTAGTGTTCTTTTGCTTTCTAGTATCTTTATTTATTATTGAAAGTTGAATATCCATATCATACTCATGACGCCTGATTGGTTTGTAGAAGCACTGAAAACTCTTGCATCAACTACTGCTTTGTGATTCTCAGTCATTTGTAGTTTCACAGAAGGTTGATGAGTTGTTACAGTTCATGGTGCACAGTTAATTGAGTAATTATGAGTTTTTAAATTCTTTTTCTATATGTATAGCTAGAGATAAAAGCATGGTAAATGTGATCTTACATTTTTAACTGGACTCCCACTCTTAAGAGACACGACTTTTGTAGCAGACAGGTACCATTTACTCTAGGATATAATAGGACTGTAAAAGCTTATGGTGAATATAGTTTTACAAGGATAGGAATTCTCGTTGTATACTGCAGTAGTGATATTTGTACTGTTCTATATCAAAAATTTTGAGGTTCTAATATAGGAATGTGTTATTCAACTGAAGGATCATAATTCAACTGAAGGACCACGTTAGTTTAGTTGTCTATCTAGGATGGTTTGGCGTTTCCCCCTTAATACTTTTTTATTGTGATCTGTAAAGATTGATTCATGTGACTTCACCCAGAACTTAGCCTAACTATCAAACATAAAGTTTTCCTTTTTGGCTTTATCTACTTTTGATCAAATTTTGATATGATAATTTTCCCTTTTCCCTTCATTTCCTTTGTCTCCTTTGAGTCATTTATCACAGTGTCATCAATCAGTTTGTTCGGTATGTTCTAAGATTCTATCCTACATGGAATCAGTTGTGAACTTTTATGTACAATGTTATTTGAAATAGAACAGGATTTTTGTTTACATTAAAAATTGCCGTGCTGTACCAAGTATGTTGTTTATGTTGTTCTGCATGATATGATTCTCAATCTTTAATCGTTTTTCTAATATTTGAATCTTTTCTTATGCTCTTGAATTAGAGGTAGTTGGTGTTTGAAGAATTAATTTAATGTTCTGTACAAGGAATATGACTTTTGCTATTGACGATGGGACTCAATTATCAGTTCTTAATAGGATAATACTACTCACAATCACCAACAAACGGTGATGGAAGATACAAACTAATGAGACTACAACAAAATTTTGGAGTCCCATGTAATCTAAATGAGATTGTGAGGGATCTTGAATTTTAATTTTTAGAAGAATGCCATAGCTCTTGCTTAATGTAGTTTCTTTCCATTCTATTTCTTTATTGTGAACTTCTCTTTTAAAAGAAGTTTAGTTTTAAGTTCAGGTTCATTGTGAACTTCGAGTTGACGGTGGTTATTCTATGATTATTATGGCTGATTGTATTTTTATATCGGGTTCTAGTTACTCTGTCAGCATTTCAGCTTTCCTCTGGATTTATGACGTATTGCCAATGTTCCTAAGATACTCATGTGCGATTGATTACAAGCTGCGAAAGAGGAAATGTTGTGTTTTATGTTGGTGATATCATGTCTTGATTATTGTAAAATTGCTGCAGCCGCTTCTTGCAATGTCGAGGCCCATTTGCCAAGCGAAGGCATCCTCTTGTGAACCCCACAGTAGTTGCTGAAATAAGAAGATGTCTGGATGAAGGCATTGAATTCCAAGGCGAATTATTAAATTTCAGAAAAGATGGATCTCCACTAATGAATAAGCTCAGAATGACCCCAATATATGGTGACGATGAAATAATAACACATATCATTGGCATTCAGGTTTTTAAAGAGGTAACACTTGATTTGGGCCCAATTCCAGGATCGCTCAAGGAATCTACAAAACCACCTGGCAAGCTTAGATTCAACTTCACTCCTTCTCGGAATATCACTCTTGGGGTTTGTGGGATAATGCAGTTAAGTGACGAGGTAATTGCTCTAAAAATACTTTCTCGTCTAACTCCAAGAGACACTGCTTCAGTTGGCTCAGTCTGTCGCCGCTTTTATGTGCTAACTAAAAATGAAGATCTATGGAGAATGGTCTGTCAAAATGCATGGGGAACCGAAACAACTCGAGTATTAGAAACTGTGCCTGGTGCTAAAAGATTAGGCTGGGGCAGATTAGCAAGAGAACTAACCACCCTCGAAGCAGCAGCATGGAGAAAATTAGCAGTTGGAGGAGCAGTCGAACCCTCTCGTTGCAACTTCAGTGCATGTGCTGTTGGGAACCGTGTCGTTCTCTTTGGTGGGGAAGGTGTCAACATGCAGCCCCTGAACGACACATTTGTACTGGACCTGAACTCCACAAATCCAGAGTGGCAACACGTGAAGGTAAGCTCTCCACCCCCTGGTCGGTGGGGTCACACCCTTTCCTGTGTAAATGGGTCCCACCTCGTCCTGTTTGGAGGCTGTGGGAGACAGGGTTTGCTGAATGATGTCTTTGTGTTGGATTTGGACGCAAAGCATCCTACGTGGCGAGAAATATCCAGCCTGGCGCCACCACTTCCCAGATCCTGGCACAGCTCGTGCACGCTCGATGGAACTAAGCTGATAGTATCCGGAGGATGTGCTGATTCTGGTGTGCTTTTGAGTGATACTTTCTTGCTTGACCTGTCTATGGAGAAACCCATATGGCGGGAGATCCCTATGGCGTGGACCCCACCTTCCCGTTTGGGCCACACATTGTCTGTTTATGGGGGGCGGAAGATTTTAATGTTTGGGGGTCTTGCGAAGAGTGGGCCTTTGAGGTTTCGCTCGAGTGACGTTTTCACTATGGATTTGAGTGAGGAAGAACCGTGTTGGAGGTGCGTGACTGGGAGTGGGATGCCTGGGGCGGGAAATCCGGGGGGTTTTGCCCCCCCTCCAAGATTGGACCATGTGGCGGTGAGTCTTCCGGGAGGGAGGATTCTTGTGTTTGGGGGTTCAGTCGCGGGGCTTCATTCTGCTTCACAGCTGTACATTCTTGATCCAACCGAAGAGAAGCCGACTTGGAGGATTTTGAACGTGCCGGGTAGACCTCCTAGGTTTGCTTGGGGTCATAGTACGTGTGTGGTTGGGGGGACAAGAGCGATTGTTCTTGGAGGGCAAACTGGGGAAGAGTGGATGTTGAGTGAGCTTCATGAGCTGTCGTTGGCGAGTTCAGTGTTATGATGATTATTATCGAGCGAAAAGGAGAAATCGGAAATTTGTGAAGTTTTCTGCACATGGAAAAGGGGATTCTTTTAGTGGAGATGGTTTCTGCCTTGTTTCTTGTAATGTAATGCTTCCTTGGAGCATTTTCAGCTGATGGCATGATCTTGTTTTAATTTTGTGAGTTTTGTATGGAATTTCCAAGGATGTTTTATGGGTTATTAGATCGTTGAATCTCTCTCTCTCCCTCTCTCTAGGGTCTTGTACTTGTTAGAATTGTAGGGAATGTACTGTAGTTTTAGCTCATATATTGTATGTGTTGTGCTTCAGGTTCTGTAAGTTGAAACTTGAGAGAAACACAACGAAAGGATAAGAGGGAAAAATATATATTCTGTTGTATGTGTATTGAGTTATGTTGGGGATTTCTTCTCCCATATTGTTAATAATTAGTTCCACTTGGGGAATGTGTTGGATGTTTGCTTTGCCTTTTATGGTTTGTGCCTTTGTAGCATTGGTTCTATTTATACCCATTTCTTGCTTGACTGAATAATATCTCTGCTTTTCTAGTGAATAATATATCATCAATGTCGCATTCGTGCTGCTATCACTGTCACATATGTTTTGTTGCAGAGTATGATGCTCAGATTTTTATTTTTATTTTTTAAAAAATTTATATTATTGAGTTGCGTTGAACATTCGTAATGTATGTTTTGTCAGACATTTTATACATGAGAAATTTAAGAAAAAATTAATGTTATTGTATTTGTGTATTAATGTTATTGTATTTGTGTCGTGTCTATCGGTGCACATAGCTTATAGTATGTAAATATGATTAAGATTTTACATTACTGGTTTATAGGAGGGTAAAAATATTTGGGGATTACATCTAATTATAAATATTTGTACTTGTAATCCAAAATAAATGAATCACGGCGCATATTGTTTTCGTCTCTCTAAAAACAAAACAGTCGAAATTAATCTTTATCCAACCGATTTGCGGTTTGTCCTACCCTGTACCAACTTGCCAACGAGTGCCCGCAACCAGAATGAAGCGAGTTAACCAAGCTTCACCACATATAGAAAGGAGACATGACTATAGCGATGGCATTTTAAATATTTGATTATTAATTCAACTGAAACTAAGGAAAAGAAGTAATTAATTAATCGACGAAATTTTAACTATTATAATGCTTAATTGGAATGAATAATAATAAGACTTCGTCGACATGAAAGCTAATTAGATAAAATTTTCATTAAACAACTCAACCATAATAAAAGAAGTAGCAAGTTGAGAGATATCAAAGTCCTCTTTTTAAAAAATGAGTGAGTTCCTAGTTAATTTGTGGTATTTTTATTGCCTGACCTCTTTTAAAAGAAAAAAATACTAACGCTAAGGATCAATACAAGAATAAATAAAAATTTGGTGGTTGTGTGGGGTTCTTGTTATTAGATGACTATTGGATCTTTGGTTTTACATACGATGTATTCATTATTGTCACATAACTTCTTGGAATCCGATCTAACTTCAGATACAAGATTTGAGAAAATTATTGTGGAAACAGATTTTGGGGCTATTGTGGCCTTCATTACAAATGTAAAGATGTCCACCCATTGTGATATATTATTTTGAATGCAGACCTTTATTTGAGCTTCTGTGAGAGAACAATCTCTCACATGCATATGTCGAGAAGTGACAATGTTTGTGCAGATATTTTCGCACATATAAGTTGCACAGTGAGAGGGATGATTATTTTCAAAACACCGAATTAGAATTTAGGGTACTAACGGGAGGATTATCTTCTTTGGACTTGTTAATCTCTAGTATTAGTCTTTTGAAGAAAAAAGTAATATTCAAAGAATGAGAACAAACAAAAATGAGTTTTTCTCATTTTACGCAATAAAATATTAAGTAAATATATAAATTTAAAAAGAAAATGTTCGGCATCAATTTTAATACTAGTCACCTATATATATATATATAATAATTCAAAATACATTAAACGAGTTATCTAATTGCTTTTCGTAAATTGGGAATTTTTGCAACCTACTCTCTTCAAGTCCTCTAATGATAGCAAAAAATCATATAAACGATGTTTGTTAATACGTATTACCTAGACTTAAACTGTAACATTTGATCATATTATATATGTTTTTTTTATAACAAGCGACATGAGCTAAAACTAGTTACTATCATCTTCTTTCTTGAGAGCGAAGCTTCCCTTCCTGGTGGATGATCCCACACAATCTTCTTCTCCATCATTTCCTCGTCAAGTTTGGCCAACAAGTCAGCAAGCACGTTCTCCGTCCGCTTTAGATGTCGCAACCAGCAGGTCCAAGGATTTCGCGTAAGTTTGTGACAATCCATCACTAAATTTCCCAACTAGTGATCCTTACATATATATATATCACCACCTTACACAAGATTCATCACAACTTTTGAATCATTCAACTTCTCAATTATTTGATCATACCTTTTAGTAATGCAATTGGAGTGTTGTTTTTGACTAATTTCCTTAAGTTTTGGGATCAAATTAAATTAAGTGATCATACTTTTTGACATTTGACCTACCTAGCTACTACTTGCCAATTAATTGATTGCGTCCTTAATTAGTACTTTTGCAATCAAATTAACTAAAACAGTTAACAATCACAATTATCTTGCTCATCACATACAAAACAATTAAAACTTTTTATCACATGATAAAGAAGCAATTGTAACTTTTTATTACAAGACTGTATGAGTAAGTAATCTATAGCTCGTCATGAACATACTTATTCAAATCCGCACAGTCTATCTTAAGGAATGAGATTTTCTTGTTTGCCAGGTCGTAGACAACATAAAAATTCTGGTGCATAAAAATTCCGAGAATGCTTATCCCATTCGTGCTTTCCGTTTCCACAGTCTCCGACGGAAGAAATCCCAGACAGAAAGTGGTATCTGAAATTTGTTGGAATAAACTTTCGGGACCAACTCTTATAATCGCACCGTCTTGAAACTTGAATTCTGTTTCCGGAAACCATGCATGCTTTTATATCTCTTATAAGCCCATTATAGCAAAGCCTCTCGTAGATTTTGTAATAGACAGACTGATTTCGAGGCAGTACCCAACGGAATACATCTTCAAGCACTTGTTTTAAAGCTTCTGAACAGCCAAAGAGGACATTTTCGATTGTGTCTTTGCTCCTTTTAAATTTAAAGGTCTCACGAGCAAGGTGTCCAAAAGATTGCATTCGCGGATAGTGTATGGAATACGTGCACAACTTCTCTGTGCATCTGATACGAACAGGGCCGGAATAAGAGCACATATCAGAGTCTTGGCACAAATCGACTTTGAATGTGGAAGACTCCGATGGATCATATAAAGGGGCTCGGACGTATATATGCGCCGCATGGCTCGCAATTTACCCAGAGTAAACTGCTAGCGGTATCCATGACGACACGCTGCTTGATATGCTTACTGCCTATTTCTATATGAGCCACGAAACCGACTCCCATAGGAATAGGAGAAACATCAGATTCGATATCCATGCTTTCGCTCTCATTTCTCAGCAAAAATGAGGCACGAGCTAAAGATTTTTTGAAATTAATATCAGCAATTTCGCTGATAGTTTTGTCTGCATCCAAGTAATTTTCGTGAGTTAAATTTGCGACTAGCTAAGAGGGAAGAATACGTCCTTGAAATATCAAGGATTAGTATTAATAAAATAAACCAACGAAGAACTTGAGCTTGAGATGACATGATGAGTAAATAAGGAAGTAAGACAAACAGGGACAGGAGGAGTTAAAGGTTTATAAGATTTGAAGAAAGGTTTAACGTGGAATTTATAAGATTTATGATAAGAAGAAGTACGTCAGAATTAGGAGAAATGCAAGAAAGTAAGACAGAATTATTATTAGGAGAAACATGCAGGTCAGAATTATGAGAAATGCAAGGAAGTAAGACAGAATTATTAGGAGAAACATGCAGGGATAGTTGGTTCTCCATGCATTAAGAAAATATGGGAAGGATGGTTGAATTTGGTTGGAATTCCTGAAGTAGGGATAGTTAGATGGAATTCCTACGCACAAAAAATCCATGATTCTCCAATAATTAACAACATATTAGATGCACAAAAATCCATGATTCAGCAATAATGAACCAAATATAAAGAATTAGACGCACAAAAATCCATGATTCTCCAATAATTAACCAAATATAAAGAATTAGAGACACAGCACAAAAGATCCATGATTCTCCAATAATTAACCAAATATAAAGAATTAGACACGCACAAAAGATCCATGATTTTTCACCAACAAAATATAAACAATTGACATTAAGTGTAACAAGTATATGATGAAAGAAATTAATATAAAAACTATATTAGAAACGACTAATTTGAGATAAATTGAGCTGAGATAAATTGAGTGAAGAAACGGCTCTTTCAAAGTAGTCGCTGCGAACATAGTCGAATACAAGGTGTTCAATTTCGTCGGCGCAACGGCGCCTGTACTCATCCCTGAGACAGAGTTCAATATCAACCGCAGTTTGATTATTGTTGAAGAGCAGTTTCAGAGATTGTTCGACCAATCCACCTTCAATCTTGCGGCGGTACAAAACATCAGTGACTTGAAAAGTTGTGAAACACATATACGCGTTGTAGTCCATTTCTTCTATAGGAATAGGATCTAATATCGTTTATTTTATTTTAGGTTAGTTAAATTAGAGTATTTATATTTGAACTTCAATATTTGTTAAACTATCTTGTGTTTTTTGTTGGGCACGAAAATCGTAAATTTAGTATAGTATGTTAAAAAGTTCAAATTGATGTGGATTTGATGTTGATGAATTCGGATTTTATAGGATTTGAATTCAATTTGCAATTTTCTTGACAAGATTTGAATTTGATCTCATTTATCCTTTTGTTTTTTTAGGAAAGTCCGAGGGGCCAATTTATTGTAAATCAAAAGTATAAAGGTTAGAAATAGAAGAACCAACCAAGGACGTAGTTGCATTACTAGCTAAACTGTGAACGATTATTACTAATAAATCGAAAATACACAAGTTTTTTTCATGTCAATAATGATATTTTTTTATCATCCGTTCCTGGCTTTTCGAATCACAAGCCACAACACCGATACCTATTGCATTCGTCACCCTGGAAACAACTCCATCAAAATTAATCTTTATCCAACCGATTTGCCAACGAGAGCCTACAACCATAATGAAGCAAGCTTCATCCAAACTACACCACGCATAAGAAGGAGACATGACTAGAGCAGCGTTACAAGTTTAGCATAACCAGATTTTACATAGAGATTTCACGAAAATAAAAGAGCAAATTTACATATGACAATCATATTATACATTATACACCAGTTCTTAAATCCTTTAACAGTTTCCCAAGAGGTAAAACAATACAGAACAATGGGAAAACTGAAAAACAAAAAGAGAGATAAATATTCATCTCAAAGCACATAGTAAGCCGTTGGCAACATATTCCCAAGACTCTCTATATTATACAACATTATTACTTCTTAAAAGTTCCAAAAATATACAAAAAAGAAAAAAAATTTGAACAAAATTCATGAGTCTATATTATCCCTAACTCGAACCACAAGCCTTTGCAGAGCTTGCTCTGTGCAGGCTGTATCTGCTTCTCTAATCCTGGAAACAAAATCCATTGCATCTTTATACCTCTTTGCCTTGCAATAACCATCCACAACAGTCTTATAAGTCAGCTCATTTGGCCGGCAGTTATCTTGAATCATATAACCAATCACTTCATCAACTTCTTGGAAAAACCCTCTTCCTGCAAATCCAGCAACAAAAGTATTATAGGTGACGATGCACGGCCTTATTCCCCTACTAATCATCTCTGAGAAAATCTTCATAGCTTCCTGCATCAACCCTTGCCTGCAAAACCCTTTGATAACCGTATTATACGAGACGAGGTCGGGCCTCCCACCGCCTTCGAGAATCCCGTTGAGGACTTCTTGTGCTTTCCAACAATCACCCGTTCTTGCATACATATCCATCAAGCTATTATAGGTTACGAGGTCGGGCTTCAAGCCGCTCTCGTGAATGAAACGGAGCATATCGTGAGCGCGGTCGTACAATTTGTTTCTTGCGTATATTGAAAGCATTGAGTTTAGCAAAACCAAGTCGGGTTTGTAACCATTTTTTATGAATTCTTCAAAGGCCCTCTCCATTCCGGGGAGGGATCGGCATTTGAAGTTTGCGAGGATTAGGGTTCTTGACAGCATATAGCTCGAAAATATACGACCGTCGTATATCTCCTTAGCAATTCTCTCAACACCTCGGATATTTCCACCTTTTGAGTGGCTATGGAGCATTAATGAGTATGTGGTCTCGTTCGGCTTGAACCCCTTTTTCTTCATGTCCAGAATAACCGATTCTGCACCTCGGAAATCCCCTCTACGAGCCAACGCGTTTAGAATTGCGTTATATGTCGTTACGCATGGCGAAAATCCGGCTCTGATCATTTCATTGTGCATTTTTCCGACATTGATTTCCGAACCACACCTGCCGTATGCACTTATCAAAGTATTGAAGGTATCTCTATCGGGCTCGAAACCACACTTCTTCATCTCGTGGAAAACACGGTTCACATACTTGTGCATCCCTTTGTTGCCACACATGGCTAGAACAGTGTTCCAAGTAACACGGTTTGGTTTACAACCGTTTGATTTCATATCAGAGAGGATTTTCATCATCTCTTCGATTCTTGACTTCTTACCCAACATCCCAATAATGGAATTATAGGTGCACACATTAGGAACGATGCCTGATTCCTTCATTTCTTCAAACAAACTCAAAGCTTTGTCCTCCTTCCCCGATTTTCCGTAGGCATCAATCATAGTGGTGTAAGTCACAGTATTTGGCATTACACCCTTTTGCCTCATTGTACCAATTAAAGATTCCCCTTCCTCGTGGAAGCCCGCCCTTGCATAAGCAGCCACAAGCTCATTATAAGTGACCGAATCAGGCGGGCAGTTGTTCTCCTCCATTTCTTTTAGAACACTCAAAGCCTCGTTGTAAATGCCCGCCTTACCATAGACCTGCAGGAGAGAATTATAAGTTACCGTCCCCGGGACATAACCGTTTATCTTAAGCCCAATAAAGAAACTCTTAGCTTCTTCCAATAGCCCTTCTCTCCCACATGCAGATATCACAGTGCTGCAAGTGAACTCATCAAATTCGAGCCCGTTATGCCTCATTTCATCCAAAAGGTCTAAAATCTTATCCCAAGAACGACCCTTTTTCCCATACACATCCAACATCACATTATACGTGACTAAAGTAGGAACCACACCTCTGCATTTCATGAAATCGAACAACGCAATAGCCTTCTCATACTTCCCACTGCGCGAATAAGCGTGCAATACAGTCGTCCACGCTCTAACATCCAAAACAAACTCCTGAAGAGGAATAACATCAAACAGTTTGGATGCAACCGAATGCTGAGACTCCCTACCAAGCATCCTCACCATCAACTCAATAACTTCTTTATCCAATCTATCACTTTTCGACACATCCAAATTGAGCACAACCCACTCAAACAGCAGAATCGCCCTCTCACTACCCCCGGAAACATCCAAACCCTTCAACAGACTAATCAAATCAACCTCCTGAAGCAACTCAGACTTAACGGAATCGAAAAAAGCACGCAAATCACAAATTGGCTGTTCCAAAATCGAGTCGAGCATCAACTTACACTTTATTGGGAGAAAATCAAGGGACCCTTCATCGTTTCCCCCAATTGAGCTCCCACCATCATCCTTCCTGAAATGGGTCGAGAGAGAATCTTGATTGCGGGAAGGCACGGTGTGGGAAGAGGTTAAAGACGACTTCACGGGAGCGGAAACGTGGAGAAGATGCTGCAACAGAGAATCGAGAGGGAAAGACTGCGAAGATTGCTGCTGCTGCTGCTGTTGGGGCAGAGAAGGAGGGAGAGGGAGAGTTGCAGTGTTGAACTTGAGGCGCTGATGATTTGGGTGTGAGGTGGGTTTTGTGGGTTGGAGAGGGAATGCGGGTCTGTTGGGGAAAAGGGTTCCTTCCATGGCGGCAAACGCACACTCTGTATCGGGAAATTTTGGGGAGAGCTGTGAAAAAGATTGAATCTTGGAGCTTCACATGAAGGTTTTGGTTGAAGGGATAGAGAAGGATTACACAGAATGGAATTCTATGGTGATTTTTGGATTGTTGTTTGATGGATGGTTTCTGCACCCCATCCTATCTTTGTTTGGGTGTGATAAGAGAGTGACAAGTTCACCAAAAAAAAAAAAAGTGACAAAATCTTTCTTTCTTGTTCTCTAGTCACGGGAAGGATGGTAATCCTAATTAGTCATGTAATTTATATTTATTATAGTTTCAATAAATATTTGTTAGAATTTTTAAATCTTTGAAATTTTGAAGAGTATTGTTTAAGATATTTTTGGTAATTTGTTAGTTATACTTTTTTCATAATTTTTTTTTTGGGTCCTAACGAGATAGCGCAACCTTAGCTAAACATCACCTCATAGGAAGCGTATCCCAAACCATAAAATCGCGAACAATAGTATGACCTAACTTGGCTAACTTGTCCGCCAAAGCATTCCTGTCGCGCGGCACATGCCGAAAGACAGTTCCATGGATTATGGAGCAGCTTCCTACAGTCCATGATGATGTCTTTAAGTGGATGCTCTTCCACTGTCTCTTTCATAATCCAATTGGCGACCACCTCTTAATCTGTTTCCACCTCGATGCATGGAAAACGGCGCTCCCAAGCGAGGCGAAGCCCTGCACGAATGCCCATGAGTTCAGCAATATTGATTGAGTTGCCTCCTACTTTCATCGTATATCCTACGATCCATTCCCCTTTATCGTCGCGAATGGCACCACCCGCCGTCGCGGACTCAATGTGCCGGAAGAAACTGCCGTCTGAGTTAAGTTTAACCCATCCCGCCGCCGGTTTACTCCAAGGAAGACTCCTGTCTAAAGTAGCAGCCTGGTAAGAACGCTTTTGGGCAAAAATGTTAAAGGTCAGCAATTTGATTCTTGATCCTATTCACTGTAATCATGATTGGCTCCTTTTCTTTGGCATACTCCCATTTATTTCTAGAAATCCAAATGGTCCAGAGACCCGCAAGAAACACCATCCACCAAGGGCAGGCCTCATGTAGTGAATTGCCAATATCATACCTCATTAGCTTTTCGACCCACGTGATCCCCCCAACAGCGGTAAATCTGTTCCAGTCTTCCGGCCTAACCACCTTCCTCCAAATCTGCTGAGCAACGGAACAGCTTCGCAGGAGGTGTTCGATGCTTTCCCTACCATTCCAGCACCTCGTACAAACCTCACTAGTCCCGAAATGTCTGTCGTGTTTCAACGCATTTGTGAGTAGGCTATTGTGTCCAATAAGCCACAGGAACAATTTGAGCTTCTGCGGGCACTTCAATTTCCATAGCCAACCCCAATTTCTGTCCTTATCTCGGATTTCCGGCATCAGGAAACGGTACGCAGAGTTGCATGAAAATTTGCCATTGGCAGCGCCTCCCCATATACGTCTATCCTCCGAACTCTCCCAAGCCGTGGGCATGGCTTTGATTTCCTCTTGAATTTCTCTAGTTAGCTTCGTAGTCAAATGATCAAAGCAAAACTTACCTTCACGGTCCAGAATTTATTAACTTTTGCTAATCAACTCTTATTAGTTAGAGTGTCTTGTTTGAATTGTGTTGTTAAACAATGTAAAAATGTATTCAACTAAAAGCATAAAAATATATTCAACCGATATAAGTAATCGGTATTACACCTTAAATTATTTTTACGCGCTGGGACAGTGTGCACCCGTTGCTAGTGTATCCGTATTTGTGTCTATGTTACATAGTCTAAAAAGGAGAACCTGTGTTCGTGAATCAATCAAGGAAGAAGACCACAAATAATATATTTGAGAAGTCCACAACTAAGGTCTAAGCTCATAATCATTAGTTTTACTATTATATATTTTTGCAGGAGTTGCACAAAAAAACTCCTTCTCACTAGAGAGTGTGTGCGCGTTAGTTTCTTGAACCTACGTCAAGAAAATGGAAAATGGAGGCTTACCTAATTGGAATAAACCTCATAAGCCGCCTTCCCACCACATTGGCAAATGGCAAGTGTGTGTTTGTACTCACAGTATATCCTACTCTCTAGAAAATTCGAATCTTTTTTTCCTATTGTGTTATCCTGAGAAAGATTGTAATCTTTGGGCATTGTCATTTGTCATATTTTTTTGTTATGCTCCAGTTTGATTTCAATATTTTCATGCAAAATGGGCACCCTTTGTTCTTTCCAAGAATATTCAGAATTCTGTTCTTGTCAGCATTGAATTGCATTCAAGTTAATGTTTTGCACTCAGGGTGTAATTATCTTTGTTTTGCTTATTTGGTTTATTTCTCATCATTTATTCAACTTGTTTGAGTAGATTTTCTTCAGCCATTCCATGCATGTAGTTTATAAGTAATACTGGTGTTGTTAATCTGTTTCTATCATTTTTTTACAAGTTGTATTTATATTTTGAAAGATTGTATTCCAACATCTGTTTGTGATAATGTCTCAATGGGGATTTCTAGATTCACAACCAGCTGCACATGTTGCAAATTGCAAAGCAGAAAAGCTCTATGCTGTACCCATCAGATTGCATTTGCAAAGGCAAAATTTGCAGCAACTGCATTCCAGAAGTTCCCACAAAAGAATCATCGATTTAAGTCGGAGATATCGTTTGAGGCACATCCTAAATTCAGCATCTGGACATTCTCTCGAGTCCGGATCCTTAATTAGCTTCTGGAAATCAGTTCAAAATGCATGTGATGCATTTCACAGGCTTTCGAGCCCTCACACGGTTATGGGAACCGTTATGTTCAGAATCCAGTTAATGGAGAAGGAAGCTTACAACTTGTTTCCCGGAGCAGGCGTTGAGGATAATCTCTGTTTCTCTCATTGCAATTAGGAAGCTCTCTGATTTTTCTCCATTATTTTTTACTAGAATGCTAGAAGTTAGAGAAAAGTTTCATTCATTAGAATCTCTTGAACCTGATTTGATGCAGTAATTATGTTATGAATAATTTTTTCAGGCCTCTTGATGAATACATACGTACTTGAGTTACATCAGCTGTCCGACATAGAAATAGGCAAAGGTTAGCTTGCTAATATTTCCTGTCAGGTAAACAAACCATATCTTCCATCGGCATCTGGGGAATAGGTGTGCTAATTGTCTCATCGCAATCTTTGTAGATGAAAGATAATTTTCTCGATTCGTTCCTAAGTCTTCATTTTGCGTATTTGTACAGAAGCAATAACTATTGATAAAATAGGAGCAAATCATATATTTAAATGGACAAAGTAATATTATTCAGAATTGAGAATACTCTATGCAAAAA
>JBBMKE010000003.1:13225388-13257420 GCA_037834125.1 Lippia alba
TCTGCAAATTGCAAGTGTTGGGATTTTGAAATTCTAACTAATAAAGTTTTTTCCAGAAATTAAATTGTGCTAGTGGTTATTAAATGGAGAGAGTTTATGGTAAAAGATAGTTATGTATAGAAGGTGTATGTAATCATGTATATATAATTCGTAGAAATGTTTTACTGGAAAAATAATTTATATCTGATATAAATATTTTTATCATTCGAACTATAACTGTTTTTAGACTTACTATTCGACTTGTAAATCGCTATCTAACATTTTTGTTTAATATAAACCATCATCCAAATAAACTTTTAGTGGTTTTAAATGTATCGTAAACCGTTATCTCATCTTTTTATTTTTAACAATTATATTGTCATCCTCGTCCACTTTTGAAATCAAACATTGTTCTTCTCCAATACTCAAGAAATTATATTTTGAAGAATGTCTCCACCTAGTAGTTGTGCCATGAAGGAGGAGAAAATGAACTCAAAGACCAAATTAAAAGAATGTCGGTTGTTTCCAACCAAATTAAAAGAATATAGGTTGTTTCCAGTTTTAGTTTCCAAACTCTCAAGTTAGTTGGGTGCTTGCGGTGGAGAAAAAACACAAGAGAGAGCACTCGAATCGGTAAAATAAATATGTTTATCAATAGCATAAATATTGAGAATATTTATAATATGAACATTTATGCATGTCAAAGTACGTAAGATCAAGATTCAAGACACATTAAATGTAATACTATAAATATAGATAATAATTAAAATAATGATTACATAATATGTCCATAAAAGATAAAAAAATTATGAAAAGATTAACGTGTGATTAAAAATAAAAGTTAAGAGAAGTGGAATAGAAAAAAAAAACAAAAAAGAAAAGAAAAGGAGTTTGAGACATTATGATAATTTCTATGTCTTGGCCCATTGAAAAGATTAAATAACGATCTACAAATCAAAATAATTTATACCGTGTATAATCGGAATGAAAAAACAAAAAATTATGATGTAACTATAAGTCGATTTCTTTTACAACAAAAATGACGATACGTCAAGATCAGAAAAGAAAACGTATCGCCTTTTTTTGAACTAAAACGATCTAATATATTATCAAATCAAAAGGTACAATCAACGCGGCACAAGTCGAAATAACGCAAGCCGGTATGAGACAAACGCTAGTAGAAACTGCAATTGTCCAAAGCGGATGAGCTACACAATTAGCCTCACACTCTATATCAACTTTCACAGGGAAGACTAGATAATAATAAAACTGAACCCTAATAAAGAAATTAAAGCTTCCATACGGAAGAAATAAAACTTCCATATGAAATAAATAAATAAATACTTAACTAAAAAAAATATAGTGGTTGATGTCGATCTACAAATAGTGCGCCTTTGTTGTAATAACTTATTCAATCAATATCACTAAAGGTAAATCTCAGATAGAATAGATTTGAGAGAGTAGCAACTGAATAGATCTGAAAGCATAGCATTAACTCTGAGGTGGCGACGAAAGTCGAGATGCTGATTGTAGAGCAAATTTGAGACCATTTGACGGTGGAATCGTATTGATTTGAACCGATCCGACGGTAAAAACGTATTTTTCACCACCGGATCGGAGCTTCAATTGACAGCTTAAAAGACAAAAAATTTTGAGAGATAGAGAGGCGTAGGATAGGTTTTCTTGATACGTCGCCCTTAGTAACACACTCAATTAGAATCTAAGTATTTATTTTAATCACATAGAATTACGAATATCAGATAACAAGAGACTTGAATTGTATTGTCTTAGACTTTAAATCATTTTAACTCTTGTGTCGATGAAACTATAGGAGATAATATCCTCCTAACTAATAATACAAATTTACGTTGCATGAATACTTTTAAATATATCATTTTATCAATTTATGTTGTGTTGTGTTGGATATTCATGTTGAATACCATATCTGACAGATATCATATGAGAAATTAAAAAGAAATCTATATCACCTTATTCGTATCAAGTCGTGTTCATATATTTGTGCATTATTATTGACACACACGTACCGAGAGCCACGTGAAGTTCTTACATGAATATTATAAAGTATTTTCATAATTTTCAATAGATTAACTTATAATTATATTGAACATCAATAAAAATTACTCCCTTTATTTGAAATTTGTAAGAGGTCGTTATCTTTCCATTTATAGGAAATCTTATTAAATTTCTTAATGCTAAATAAATTTGTGGAGTACTTAATTTCAAGTCATATGAAGAGAAAATAAAACTATAAATCTAAAATAATTTTGGCCTATTAATATTTATATTGTTGTCACCTACCTCTTGTTTTCATTTCAGTCATGTGCTAGTGGAGAATCTCGGAATAATGGCCTTAAATATATATTTTATCTTTTAAGTAAATATCTCTATTTCAAGAGAAAATAGAAAAAAAAAGGATAATCGGAGAATCTTTTAACGGATTTATGCTTTTGGGTTTTTAACATGATATTGATGCACTAAAATAGTAAAAATATATGAAAATAAATGATGAATCTGATGCTGTTCAAGATGACATCATTGGTAAAAATTTGTAAAAAAATATAAAGAGAAGAGAAGAAACAAAAGGAATCTTAATAGTTGTTCATCGTGCCCTTAGTCCACTCTATTATTGAAATCCAAATAAGAAAATGCGTTTATCATTTTTATTTTTATTTTTTGAATGGATCTGATTATATTTATAACCTAAGCTAACAGCTAGTTTTATTTTTCGGTTTTGTATACGATAGTGATTGTATCATTATTATAATACTAATTATTCATAATTAGTTAGTAAAATCACTGATAATTAATAAATTTTAATAAAATTGGGGTTTTTGTAAATTACACTCTTTTTTCTTTAAAGAAAACAAAGGAAGAAAACTAATATAAATCTTTGATAAGATAAAAAATAATAATATCACAGTTACTAATATTTTGCCCCAAGCGAGCTCCCATAATCGATTCAATAACAACAATAATAATAATACCCCAACATTCACAGCTAGATTATAACTTGACATCATGTTGTGAATCCCATTTGCGGAGTTATAAATTGTATTGTTAAAACTTTGACTTCAGAGAAGAAATTATTTGTTTCCCACCTCCACCAATGATAATGAGGCTAGCTAATTCCAATGAAAAATAAAATCAAGAAAGGTTATTTTTAATTATTTATATAGTTTTGATTATATTCCCCTCATAAATGGTCGTAACAGCCATTAATTATATAGATAAGTTCAATGCAGGCATTATTAATCTATTCTGGATTTAATTCTCTTTCCCCGTACCCCGATGATAATCCATATAGTGTTCATTAATGAATAAATAATTCGCAAATCTTAAAGATATATTCAATTTCTTATCTAGAAAATCACGAATCAATAAACTATCTTCAATAAATTTTATTATTTACTCTTTCTTTTAGAGTTTCTAACTCAATCCAACCTATGATACTACTTCTGTTGGATTTTATTCTTATATAATAATATAATTTTATATACTTATTATGTATTTGAATCTGGTTAAATCTATAAATTTTTTTCTATTATATCTACACAAAACTTTGACCGTTGCACCGACTTTGATTACTAGAGGGAACTACAATCCACCATCTCCCAAAACTTTTGTAAATACAAATTAGTATGTTCTAAAATTATTAAAAACCATAAAGTTTCATTATATAAGTAAACTTAAAACAGGATTTGCGACATAATGAATTTTTGATCAGTATTAACAAGTTTTTGAACTATAATAACTTAATTTTTGGTCTATAAATTGTTAGAAACGAGTCACAAGTGACGAACCCTAGTAATTATTTTTCGTCAGTAATAAATTTCTTTAATCGTTAAATATAAATTTATTTTATCCTAAAAATGTTACAAGTTCAAATACTGATTCTATATTAGATCTTTTGGTTGGCCATCTCACTCATTGATTTTAACCGTACACGAATAACAACCCTACTAAGTGTTTTTCATTCATTTCTAAATTACTTTAATCAATAAATATTAAATTATTTCATTCTTAATTAAATGTTAGGTGTTCGAATACTGATCAATCTGATTGCTATTCCATTCATTGAAATTACCATTAAAGAAGGAATTAATCACGGCAATCCATCGTGGATGCTCCATTCTTAATTAAAAATTAAAGTGTGCAGTTACTTATTATATAGATGAGGGTGAAGGGCAAAAGAACAACTAAATTAACTGTAAGGGCATAACTACCTCGAAAATCATACAATAAAAGAAAGGAGAAATAAATTGGTGTATTTTAGCAGCATTTAATATAGAGGTACAATAATGGGAGCCATGTTTGAGAAGCAGAAAAGAGAGAGTCTACTGGGTAGGGTGTGGGGCCCACCCACAGTGAGCACCAATTTGGATGGCGTCTGTGAATATTTGGCGCCCCAATGCACCTTACAAGTTACAACCGACACCTCACCGGTATATGCAGGGGCGATCACCACCACCCCCACTTAATGCTCTATAATACACACACTTATTCGATACGAATACAAATATGAAAATATATATATATATATAACACGATGGACATTATTATAAGAGGTGTATCGAGACGATATGATACAATAAACGTTTGTTTTATATATTTCATTCATTTGAATTTGTGTTGCCCGACTATATATACATATATATGTCGTGGTGTATCAATACAAATATGAAAATAAATGTGGCAGTTGACACGATAGATAGTATATATTCATATGATAGGTAGAGATATATTATAAGATACATTAGGATGAGAGAAATTTTGGTTCTATATTCCTTTATTTGGTTTTGAGTCCAAACACGAGTAAATATCATCCTAATTTTTTTATAAGTAGATTTTGATTGAACATAATGTACGTTTTTGAAAAGTAGGTTTGATTCGATGCCAATGTGTTGCTTCGGTGGACATGAGGACAAATCAGCTATCGGAAAGGAATTTTTGATTGGTCGAAGTCTTAAAATTTTCATTGGTTTAAAATTGAGGCCCCAAATTTGCTTACATTTTACATATTTCAAGTTTGGCGAATTTGAGAGATGAATTGAACAATTTTTTTAAAATTTATGTATTTGTAAATGTAAAAATACGGCACGATAATACATGTTTTCCGAAAACGATATATGGAGGATACAATACTATATGATAAATTAATATTTTTAGTATTTTATAACATATATGTATATAGGGAAAGAAATATATTAGGTACTTATTTTAGTTAAAGTATGAAAATTGTCATTTATAGCACATTTTGCATAATAATTAATTTATGATATAATTGCTATAGGACAGAAGTGTCGCTAATTGAAAGACCTTTTTTTTTTTCAAAAATGCTAAATATTGAAAAGTTGCAACTGAATTTCCCTTAATTTTACTAAAAATATATATTAAAAATATGATTAATTTATGATTTTAGATTAAGCTTGTTTAGTTCAGTATGTTAATTGAATAATTGAAAATAAATAGTTGATTTTTTTTTAATTGAAAATAGATTAATTTGTTCAGTCACTATAGAACTCCAGTAATATCCATTAAAATGAACTCTGAACTTTAGTCTAGCTAGAACTCACCTTTTTTCTCTTTTTATTCACAATGGTAATTATTTTTGTCCGTAAGTTATTAATATATAGACTATAGAGGTGTTACTAATCGTAATTAATACGTAATTAGAACAATGATTTGAAACCCTAATTCAAATCTAATTACCGTATTTCAACCAAATATACCGTAATCCTGCCTAAACTCTACCCCTGGCCCTCCATTAGTAATATTCTTTAAATTCAGATATTATGCCTAGTCTCGTACCCTATTTAAATTTACATTTTTCATCACTTTCTCAAAAAAATTCGAAAAAAAGGATTTAAAACTTAAAAGAAAAGAAAATACCCTCAATTCCTAATGCATATTATTTGGTGCTCTTCTTTCCGGTAGTTCTAACCCGAACCTAATGCGCCTAAACTAGTGTAATGAGAATATTTTGCATCGGTATAAATAACTAATACAACGGGTAGATGAAACCTAATCAGATATCTACTATTTTAATATTTTTAACGAGAGTTTGATTCGGCTAAATTAGTGGAACAGAAAAATAAAATCAGATTCACCTAAATCAGAGTCCTGTGTAATATTTATCATGTGGCTAATATAAATCTTAGAAAAAAAATCGGTCAAATAACAATTATATTACATTTATCCGATATGACTTTTTCGGTTGGACTGAGTTAGATTTGAACTAGAGTTTTTCCACACGAAAATCACTATTTTTTCATTAATTATTAATTCTTAAATTTGCAGACATACATAAAGGTGTATGTATGTACACGTTACATGGCCAAGAGTAGAGACACATGTATGTACGAAATACATGTGCATTTGGAGATAGAAAAAATCTTGCCCTATGATATAGAGATATACACATTACACACATCTATACATGCATATATACGTATAATATATACATATATGATTAATTTATTATATAGAGAGAGAGGGTGGGACCCAGTGAGGGGGTGGGGGGTAGGGGTAAAACATACGGCGGGTATCATATGTAGAGAGGTATAAAAAGAGGGTATAGGGAGAGAGACTCCACTTCAGAGAGAGGAGAGAGCCACAGCCATAGCCATATTCCTTTCCTTGGGGATTGAAATCACTCATTCAATGAATCACTGAATCCTTCTTCTCTCTACTACTTCTTCTTCTTTTTCCTTTCTCTCTCTATATATATCTATATCTATCTATCGCTGATCTGAGAGGGGAGAGTTCGTAACCATGGCGAAGGCTATCAGTCTCGAGGAAATCAAGAATGAGACTGTTGATCTGGTAAATTTAATTTAGTTGTTTATCTCTGTTTGTGTGTGTTTTCTTCGGATCGGGATTTTGAATGTTGTTTTGGTCTGGTTGAGTTTGGTTTTGCTTTTGTACTCCATTGAAGGTGGATTGATTTGAGTTTTTGTTTGGTTGATGGATTTGGTGTTGATTAATCTGGTTGTGTTTGCAGAAATTGTAGAGATGCTGAAATTAGGGCATTATTTTAAAAAGCTTCTTTAACTTTATCGTCGTCGTCGTCAGTATAAAGTGGAAAATTAGATAGATGCTTTCCTTTTACTTTCATGTATATATATTATATATACTCTCTCCTCTTTTGTGGTATTCGTATAAGAATAAACTAACAGCCTTTTCACAGACAGCGCCGCGACGGAGCTGTAGCCATGATTTTCATCATTCCATCTCTCTTTTCTTCTGTCTCAGTTTTGTATTTATTCTGATCTCTCTCGCTTTCTCTCTGTATATCAGTGTGATAGAGAGAGATTAGTTTCATAAATCTCGGCGTTAGTCAAGGTGATAATTAAGTTTTTTCCTTTTAAAAACACGATCACATCCACATAATCTGCGAATGAATCACATGATAATCTTGTGGGATTTTGGGGCTAAATTAATGGCTATCTAAAAGATTAGAAATTAATTTATGTCCAGAGAAAAAAAAAGAATTTTAGGAAAAATATTATAATAATATGAACTTATATTCTTATATAACAAAAAGTCCGATTTCCACATGATTCTGTTGGACAAGTTGGCATATTGTTATCAATAATCGACAATAATTGTACTTTTTCTTTAATTGCGATTTGAGTATTTTTGAAGGATACACATTTAAATTAAGTGGATTAGCCACTTGTATAAAATTGTTTATATTTTAAGTTAAACCTTTGTTTTCACACTCATGTATGAAAATAAGAAAATATTAGAAATTAATTTATGAAGATGGAAATATTTATGTGGATCTGATTTTTAATTATTATATCTTAGTAGTTTGATTCTACTGGACTCTATAAATGGGTGGTAGAAAAAACTTTTTTTTATTTATGTGGATTCTAATAATATAAAAAAGTGTATTCTTGTGAATATTGGAATATTAATCGCGAGGTACTTTTGTGAATAATTTATGTTTTTGTAGGGAATTAGTTGAGGTACTTTTTCCGTGGTACTTTGCCTTCTTGTTTCGATATTTACGTTTTGGGAATCCTAAACTTTTTTAATCAACGGTTGGAAGTACCTTTCTTTTCATGTCACACTACAGCCCCTGATTTCTGACTACTGGCACGAATACTATATTATTTTTACTAAAATTACCCCAACATCCCCCAGATATTAATTATTAGCATAACACCCCCTATATTTCCTAGTTATTTCAGATTTACCCCCATATTTGAAATTCTTTTTGGTCCCATTTGGCCCGTGGGGCCCACGAGAAAGTGGCATCCCGGAAAGCGTGCTGTGATTGGTTGGGAAACCAAGGCCATTCTTTGCGGATGTGAAGAAACTTATATTTGTGGGGTCCACTTACAGTGTTTGAAAGTCAACTTTAGATTGTCTCTCATATACGGGCCCACATGAGTGCTTGAGCTTGAACCATATTCATGTGAATGAACAGTTTGATGCATGTGTTATCTGTATGTATATTATTCATAATCCATATACAAAAACAAAGGAAAATAATGAGGTAAATATTATTTTTAGGAGTATAATTACATGGGGTTTTATGAGATTTAGTTAAGTTTTTTTATTATGAAGAAATAATATAAAAGTAATTAAGGTGATGTTTTGTGATTGAAGTTAAATATTGTGTGGTTTTCCAGTTGTGTAAAATGTGATAGTTTAGTTGACTTTGGGCGGCCAATAATGATGTGCAAGTAAAGGAGATATTGATAATGCCAAGCATGTTCTCAAGTGATCTCTCTTACTTTCTTGAAAATTGGCTTGGACTTTTTAGAGCGTACAAGTTGGACATTTTTGCTGCGTGGTGGTTGGGTGAAAAAAAATATTTTTTAAAAATCAAGATTCAATTTTTGTGGACTTGTTTAATTAAGATAATGAGAATTAGTTGAGGGAAAGACATGCTCATCTATGAATAGACTCGTGCATGGATCCCAGTTAATAGAATATGAATCAACTTGACAGAGTTGAACTTTTGCTGTTGTAGTAGTAAAAACCAATATGTAAATAAGAAAACTATAAAACCATTGATGTCAATTCAAATAAAATCGAATTTTAAATGTCATTTAATACAAAGTTTATATTCTTATGTAACTGTTCTCACTCCATTAAATTAACAGGAAAAAGTTCCTATCGAGGAAGTGTTTGAGCAGCTGAAATGTACCCGAGAGGGGCTGAGTGCCGACGAAGGGGACAACAGGCTTCAGATTTTTGGTCCCAACAAGTTGGAAGAAAAGAAGGTGAAATTAATTAATCAATTAATCCTAACTTAGTCAAATTTGAATAAATTAGAAAAGAGATTCAATGCAATGAATCTTTTCCTAATATTTTTGTGGCTTTGATCATATATACAGGAAAGCAAACTTCTCAAGTTCCTTGGTTTTATGTGGAACCCTCTCTCATGGGTTATGGAAGCTGCAGCTATAATGGCAATTGCTCTTGCAAATGGAGGAGGAAAGCCTCCGGATTGGCAAGATTTTGTTGGTATCGTTTGTCTGCTCGTTATCAACTCAACCATCAGTTTCATTGAAGAAAACAATGCAGGAAACGCTGCTGCAGCCCTTATGGCTGGTCTTGCTCCTAAAACTAAGGTATATAATTGCATTTCCCTCAATTATCTGTAATTACACTAACCCCCCTCTTGATATCATAATTACATGTGCTTCCATTGTAACTCATTTCCATGGTACAGGTCCTCAGAGATGGTCGGTGGAGTGAGCAAGAAGCCGCCATTCTCGTCCCAGGTGACATCATCAGCATCAAGCTTGGTGACATCATCCCTGCCGATGCCCGTCTTCTGGAAGGTGATCCTTTAAAGGTTGACCAATCTGCCCTCACTGGAGAGTCCCTTCCTGTGACCAAGAACTGCTATGACGAAGTCTTTTCGGGCTCGACATGCAAACAAGGAGAGATTGAGGCTGTCGTTATTGCAACGGGAGTCCACACTTTCTTTGGAAAGGCTGCACATCTTGTGGACAGCACCAACCAGGTTGGACACTTCCAGAAGGTTCTTACAGCTATTGGAAACTTCTGTATTTGCTCCATTGCTGTTGGTATGGTCGCTGAGATTATAGTAATGTACCCCATTCAGAAAAGGGAGTACAGAAAAGGAATTGATAATCTCCTTGTGCTCTTGATTGGTGGTATTCCCATTGCTATGCCTACTGTTCTGTCTGTCACCATGGCTATCGGCTCCCACAGGCTTTCGCAGCAGGGAGCTATTACTAAGAGAATGACTGCTATTGAGGAAATGGCTGGAATGGATGTTTTGTGCAGTGACAAGACTGGAACTTTGACTCTGAACAAATTGACAGTCGATAAGAGCTTGATTGAGGTCTTCGTTAAAGGTATGGACCCCGATCATGTGCTGCTTCTTGCTGCTAGAGCTTCAAGAGTTGAAAATCAAGATGCTATTGATGCTGCCATTGTTGGTACACTTGCTGATCCTAAGGAGGTAAACTGTACTTACAATTTTTTTTTCATATTTTGTTTTTTGTTCTTATGAAGCATGAGTTACATATTAAATGTGATATTTGTTCTTTAGGCAAGAGCTGGTATCAAGGAGGTTCATTTCTTCCCCTTCAACCCAGTGGACAAAAGGACTGCGTTGACTTACATCGACAGTGATGGAAACTGGCACAGAGCTAGCAAGGGAGCTCCCGAGCAGGTAGCCTTTCCCAATTCACTTTCACTATCCATTTGCTCCTCAAACATGAGAATAATGTTTCTTCCTTTATACTAACTTATTTCCGCTTGAATCAGATTTTGACTCTCTGCAACTGCAAGGAAGACCTCAAGAGAAAGGTTCACAGTGTTATTGATAAATTCGCTGAACGTGGGCTCCGTTCCTTGGCTGTTGCCAGACAGGTTAGACATTTATATAAATTTTGTATCTTTTCTCATTAATGGTTGCTATTGTTTCTGTCTTAGATAAATTTCATATATTTTTTCAGGAAGTGCCAGAGAAAAACAAAGATTCCCCTGGTGGACCATGGCAATTTGTTGGACTCTTATCCCTCTTTGATCCTCCCAGACACGACAGTGCAGAAACTATTCGCAGAGCTCTAAATCTTGGTGTAAATGTCAAGATGATTACTGGTGAGTAAGCCAATTGTGTTACAGAATTAATCCCACTTACATAGTTTTTTTTTTTTTCCCAACTATCTTTTTGGTAAATTATAGGTGATCAGCTTGCCATTGGTAAGGAAACTGGACGTAGGCTTGGAATGGGAACCAACATGTACCCATCTGCTTCTTTACTTGGCCAACACAAGGATGAGTCTATAGCTGGACTTCCTGTTGAGGAACTGATTGAGAAGGCTGATGGTTTTGCTGGAGTCTTCCCAGGTGGGGATTTTTGCCTTTTTTTCCATTGAATTGAAGTTCCTCTCTGGTGAGATAAGGGAATTTACCATCTTTTCTTGTTTTCCATGCAGAGCATAAGTATGAAATTGTGAAGAAATTGCAAGAAAGGAAGCACATTGTTGGAATGACAGGAGATGGTGTGAATGATGCTCCTGCTTTAAAGAAAGCAGATATTGGAATTGCTGTTGCTGATGCCACTGATGCTGCTAGAAGTGCTTCTGATATTGTGTTGACTGAACCTGGGCTAAGTGTTATCATTAGTGCTGTGTTGACCAGCAGAGCTATTTTCCAGAGAATGAAGAATTACACAGTTAGTCCTTTTTTATCTTTCATCCTTTTAATGTTCAGCTGTATGTTTTGAATTTGAGGTTGGATTAATTAAGGCTTTGCATTTCCTGTTTGGCAGATTTATGCTGTCTCAATCACCATCCGTATTGTGTTTGGCTTCATGTTTATTGCTTTGATTTGGAAGTTTGATTTCTCCCCATTCATGGTTTTGATCATTGCCATATTGAATGACGGTAATATTCATTTCTTTTGTATTTTTATCAGCTTATGCATTTTGTGGGCAACTAAAGAAATTGATAATTGTGGTCTCTCTATACTCAGGTACAATTATGACCATCTCAAAGGACAGAGTTAAGCCGTCTCCATTGCCCGACAGCTGGAAGTTGAAGGAAATTTTTGCAACCGGCATAGTTCTTGGAGGATATCTTGCTTTGATGACTGTCATATTCTTCTGGCTCATGCACAAGACCGACTTTTTCCCGGTATTGTGTGCTTTCCTTTTCATAATGCCTCCTAAGCAGAAAGGGTAATCAAAATTCAACTCACCTTTTGCTGACAAATTTTGCAGGACAAATTTGGAGTTAAAAATATTAGAAATAGTGAGGACGAAATGATGGCTGCTCTTTACTTGCAAGTAAGTATTGTTAGTCAAGCCCTTATTTTCGTGACGAGGTCTCGCAGTTGGTCGTACGTGGAACGCCCTGGACTTCTGCTAATGGTAGCTTTCGCAATTGCGCAACTGGTAAACTATCTTTACGCCCTCCCCATTTAAATCACTATTTTCTTTTCTCTGGCCTAAGATCTGTACTAAGTGGTTTTTTGTGTATTTAGATTGCAACTATAATAGCAGTATATGCAAACTGGGGCTTTGCAAGAATTAAAGGGTGCGGTTGGGGATGGGCTGGTGTTATCTGGCTGTACAGCATCGTCTTCTATGTACCTCTCGACCTCATGAAATTCGCCATTGCTTACATCTTGAGTGGAAAGGCGTGGCAGAACTTATACGACAACAAGGTATATATATACTTATAACAATTACATAAATATTCAGTTTTGATTAGATTTCAATGATTGGAAGCTGTTATTTGTAAGTTTGTGTAGCTATTCTGTTTCTTGTTTTTCGTTGTAAATTATCCAACCCTAATTTTATATTTTGTTTCGAATCAGACTGCCTTCACAACCAAGAAAGACTACGGAAAAGAGGAGAGAGAAGCTCAATGGGCTCTTGCTCAGAGAACATTGCACGGTCTCCAAGCACCCGAACCTAACAACCTCTTCAACGAGAAGAGCAGCTACCGTGAGTTGTCCGAAATCGCAGAACAGGCCAAGAGGAGGGCTGAGATTGCAAGGTAATGTCATCTAATTCAAAATAACAAAAAACGATACATTATCTTCTTCCGCATCAAACTAAATCTAATACGTTTTTTACCATATAGGCTTCGTGAGTTGCATACCCTCAAGGGTCACGTCGAATCAGTTGTGAAGCTGAAGGGGCTCGACATCGAGACGATCCAGCAACATTACACCGTTTGAAGAACGCCGAACTAATGAATCTTTTTTCAAAGATGATTTAGAGAACAGAAGAGTGCCTTTTAGATAAAACTGTTCTGAAGAAGAACCAAGCAGTAATATGCTTTTTGTTTCTTGGTCTTTTTATTTTGTTTTCCAATGTATTATCTTAAAAGTGCCTGCGGAACGGGTCTCATCTTTGACTCTTTTATGAGTACAATGGCATCTCTTTGTAACACAGCCTTTTTCTTTTTCTTTCTCTTTTTTTTCCCAACTGAAATCCTTTTATTTCTCCTGGTTTAATATATTGTTCATTGATCTTACTGGTATTACTGTGTTCACTTCTTGGACAAATTTCAGTCTTTAATTTATGATGTAAGTTATAAAGGAACATTACAAGTTTAACTTCACTTCTTGGACAAATTTAAGTCTTTAATTTATGATGTAAGTTATAAAGGAGTATTACAAGTGTAACTTCTCCCCTCGCCCTTTTGCAATGGTAATACAACTTTTAGGTTCTTAGCTCAGCTGAGTTTTCGTAAAAGAGAATGAATTTCGGCTCGAGCTAAGTTCGATCGGTCTAGGTTGTGTATTAGACTAACTTGATATGGACGTGTAGCAGAAAACGAACATGATGGTATAAACTACTATGTTGTGCTACTTGGTGCTATGAGCACAAATCAATATCCAAGATTGTGTATACAAGAGTGAAGTATATATAACTACAACGGTAAGTTAATCCTCAGATGATCTTGTTCAGAGATCATTTCTCTCAGTTTGAGAACTGCTGTTTACATAGAATTGAATTCTAATAGTCATCATCGTCTTCTCTTGAACCAAAAAATCTCCTAAAAACAGCAGAAACTGCACCAAGAACAATGAACCAGAAGAAAAGATCAAAGCCACCTCCAACGCCTACAGCCACGCCGGGGCCTGGTGCAAAAAACGAGAAGGGCGACCACCCCCACCCCCCGTAAAACGGTCCCCCAAATCCATATCCATATCCGCCAACTAGAGGAGGAGCAACTGGTGGGTTGATGTAAACATTAGTCCTGAAACAAAAAACAGTATTAAGCTTCTCAAATTAACAGAAATCCAGACACCTGATTTACCAACTACCCCCCTTAAAGTTTCCCAAATTACACCAACCTCCCCCACCAAACTTTTCACCATTCCAGTTCTTTTTAGGGAATATCATGGAAGGGTGGAAAATGTAATTTTCTCCATTCCAAACAACCAAGTAAGATGCTTAAATAAAATTCATGAAACACTTCAATAACAATAGCCACACACACACAAACAACTAAGAATCAATAATTACATACATATATACATCAAACTACCTGGAATTGTTGATTCTAGGGCCAGAAGAACGCGGCGCCGCCGACCGGAAAGCCTGGCCACCGACTCTGCCGCCGGTCTTGGCCGCCGCAGCAGGATCAACAGACCCCAGAGTCAACACCCCTGCCGCCATTGCAACCAGTGCCAACTTCGCCAACTGATTTTCACTTCTCCTGCCATGAATCATCTCCAAGAATCAACAATTTCGCCACAAAACCATCAAAATAAGATTCAACAGACCATTCATTACCTCAAAGATTCATTCTTTTCATCTGGGCTCTGTCTGCAGGCCACGGAAACATGTTTAGGATGAACTGGGGCAGATCTTATCTGTGTTCTGAAAGTTGATGTAAGAGGGTTTGAGAGAAAGCTGCTCTCAAGCAAAGCAACTGACATTTTTAGTCTCTTTTATTGCAGTGTTTGGATTCGGTTCAAGAATTCTGGGAATTATGCAAGTTTTAATGATTGAGTTCTTGGTTTAATCTATCTAATGGAGGTCTGGAGAGGCCAATGGGGTTTGATATTTTGGTTCTTAAAGTTGGAGGCTAATCTAATTGGTGATTGTGGGGAGTGACGCGTGGAGAGATGTGAGTAGATGAATGGAAGTTACAGGAAAACAAGGTTGATATTTTCCATTGTTTTTTGCTTGTTTTTTTATTGGTCGGAATTATTGTGAAATGATTTAATTTGTTGTAATTGGACGGTTTTTATATTTATGCAAAAGTTTGGAATAATATATAAAAAGTTGAATTTAGCATAAAATTCAAAGTCTTTATTATTATCAAGAAACAAAAGTCCACCCAAACAAAAAAAATAATCAAGAAATAAAAGAACATTTTTATTTAGAAACATGTGAGAACTTCTCCAGCAAAATACTCCGCGTGAGCTTGGAAAAAGGTAGGCATTATGCATTAGCACGAAATGGTATGGCCTCTTCAAGGGGAGGTATTAAACACATGCCTCATTCCTATTAAAGAAAATAATTTGGAGTTCTCACCGGCTCTGATGCCATGAATTTCCGACGATATTATTTTATTGTTTTATCTCGTATTATTAATATCATATTACACTCCTATCACATGATAAATCATAATAAAAATAGTATCATTGTGTACATAGTAATACTAACTAGGATATAAAACGTGCTGAGTGTGTATATCACTATTTTCACATATTCAATTTTATTCCTAATATTCTTGAAAATTGTGTGATTGGTTGTGTTGGTTAGGTTTTTTAATGAAATTTTCCTGTATCGGTTAATAGTCCCATTAATTATCTTTTAAAAGGTTTTCCACAATCATATATAATCATGTGTGCCTGTAAAGTCAATAATTTCTACCGAACCCTAACAATAAAAAATATCAAATTGTGGTTATAAGTTATAACAAAAAAAAAATCTGCTTAAAAGACATTTACTGAGATCCACTAACGGTGCATGTAAAAAACACGTGAGAATTCATTATCACATTATTTTTAAAATTTTCAATAATAAAATTGAATAAGTGAAAATAATGAATGAAACTCACACTTATTGCACCCTAAGGTATCAAGATATTTTTTTAACAACACTTTGAAACATTTTCTTTTATCAAGAATCCCACCAAAATGCTCATTCGAATTCTGATTCAGATGGTACCCCAAAAATTCTCGAGAATATTGGGAATACAAAACTGCCAAAAGGACAAACAGATAAAACAAGAAATAAAGTAAGTCAAAAAGAGTGCAAAAAAAAAGTTGAATGAAAAAGAAATTCCCTTTCTTTGGTGAAAAGTGGGGGAAGAAAGCCGATATATATTCCATGATAGAGAGTCATTGATTTACAAATTATTATTTAAACATAGGTCCAAATTAAATTCAGAGTCTTTTAAAAAGTTGATAAATAAAGTGGAATACAATCAACTTAAATTTCACGTCGAATTGTCGCAGCAATAGCAAGTGGATTTTGTGGCTTTCAATATTCCCTATCAATGTTATACATTGGGCTATCTTAATCAACGGGCTACGGGTTTACTTTTCCCCATCAATGTATTTTTTTTTTGGTTAACACATCAATATATCTTTCACTCATTAATAAAAGATAAAACAATAAAGTCATTAGGGTTGTAGATAGTTTTGTACGCATACATCAAATCTCATGAAATTTTTGGAACATTTTGAATTTGATGTTCTATAAGTACGTTACGTTTTATTATTAATTTGTTTATGCACATTTTGGATGTATTTTCTTGATTATTTCGACTTTTACATATAGGTATACTATTATGAACACACTTCAAATTTGTTGAAAAATGAATCATGAAATAAAATATATAAGTAAAACATATGATACAATATGAGATTAATGATATTTTACCATCTACCTTTTGTTGGTGTAATCGTGTTGGAATTTGGTATGTTGATGTGGCCTCTGAATCGATCACTTCAATCACTCAAGAATTTATAATGTAAAAAGTTCTTGATCAAAAAGTGGGACATAGGAAGCAAATATTGAAATAGGTCGGGTGGCCCAAACATAATACCCTGTGATGCCTCTATCAACAAACAACTAGAGATGCAATATATGAAAGTGAAAGACTAGAAACGTATAATAAATATGCTTATGAACTCATATTAATATTTAGAGTATTTATAATGCAGATCAATGAATGTATTTGAGGTAAACATACTTGCGATATATTCAATGCTTCTACAGAACATGTGGTTAAAAAACATAGTGCTGCAGAGTTGGGAATGTCAGGAGATCTCTTGCATTTAATGCAAATTTTTTGTAATCTTTACCTCAATCGTCTATTGAGAAATCAAGATTAGGTTTAACCTACTCAACCTCGATTAGGAGGTTGAGGGTTCGATTATCCTTAACTTCGTAAATGTTGAGGCGTGCAATTATAATTTTACTCTTTCATACTATATATAAAAAAAATTGGGAATTTTAGCTCCCCTTAATTTATATTCGGTGATTATATATATTCTCATTTTAATATTTATAATAGGGGCTAATCACGAATGATACCCCTACTTTTGGAAGGGTTTTGTCATTGCCAACGACCTTTAAATTAGTAAAATTAGTGTAGTAGTTTGCTTTTTAACTTTTTTACATTTGTGCTCCTCATCTTTTGAAGGCATTTTTCCTTATAATCAAATGAGCATATTTCATTGAAATTATTATTACATTAACATCAACTTATTTCTTCTATTTTCAATAAATTCTTTATATGTTCTCAATTTTTTACACGAATAAATTGTTCACCTCACACTCTATAAGATTTCTAACAAGAGTTTTAAATGTTGACGAGGTTCAAACACAAATGAAATGCGTGTAAGACAATTTTTCTCTTTATTTTTGCACAAACATTTTATTTTTCCAAAAAACGTTGAATAACCTATGACGTAATGAATTTAAGAAAGATGAAATAAATTATCAAGAATTTACAAAATAAGTTCACATAAAATTAATTTTAACATGATACAAAGATTGAGAAACAATGTAAAAACCCCATAAATTGGAACTTTTCCCCATAATTATGACATCAACTTATATTAAATAAAATAATTAAAAAAACCCAAAATGAGATTCTAAGAGAAACGTAAATATTAATCTCTTCAAATTTTTTGAAAAAGTGTAAATTAGAATATATTAAAATCTATGGGCGATAATAATGATAGTATGCTTAAAATTTACGTAAAAAATCAATTGAGATCTGACGCAACCTTAATGGAACAAAAAGTTGGAGAGCGTAAAACTAAGATAATACTAAGCGAATAAGAGACTGCGGAAGGTCCATGAATGGGCATTTTCGTCATTTCACCTCCCGGATAATTTTCCCTTTAAAATAAAATAAATATTTAATTTTAAAAAGCGGAAAGAGCGAGAAATAAATATATAATTAAATTCCGATTGCGGTTACACTTGCACCATTTCTATATCAAAATCATTCTTCACTGTCTTTTCACTCTTCAGACGAAGAAGAAAATTCTCAGATTATTGTTCAAATTACACAAACTTACAGATTTTGATTTGGAGATTCGATTAGTGACGGCGCGACATGTCGGCGGCGGGGACGGCCGGGGCGGCGGCGGCGGGGGCGACGATCGAGAAACCTAATTTGCAGGTTGTGAAGGGAATCAATGGTCTGGAGAAGGTTATCCTCCGAGATATCCGTGGCAGCTCGGCTGAGGTAGTCTCATTTAGTCATTTCTGATTGTGTTTTTTTTTGCTGTACGGCTTTTTGTTTGTGGTTTTTGGTTGTGTTGTGGAATGAGGCTGGAAATGGATTGATCTCGATTTGTCGTCGTTTGATCTGAGGTTTTTAGAGGAATGTGTTGTTTGGTTGTTGGAATTGGAGGTGTGTGCACTCCAGTAGGCGCTGTGTTGTACAGGGTGCTGTAGTGATTGTACGACGGAGGTTTTTGGATAACAGTGTGATGTGGCGGTGTAATGTGGAGTTTCTCGCGTTTGAATGCTATTTGTTTGTGTGAGGGTCAGGGGTTTAAGTTACTGGTGATTTGTATTCTGCGTCAATATGTTGATAGAAAATACTAGGGGTGTGGTCTTAACTAAATGCCAGGAGACTAATCCATTCTTAACTAAATGTTAAGAGTTTGATCCTTGACTTTGGCTGTGAAATTGCTTTGAAAGACTTGAGTAGTTTTCCACTGTTTCAGGTGTTTATAATTCAGCGTGGGGACTAGTTGTGGTAGTCGACGGGGAGGTCCTAGTCTAGATCAAAGAAAAGTATGCTCATAAAATGGGATAACTAAGATGTTTGCTGTGCTGTTTATCTGTATTTAGATTGATGTCAGATTCCTAGGGGAATTGCTTGTAAGAAACTATGTTTGAAATTGATAATCTTTTTTTAGGCAAATATTTTGTTTTAAAATTTTCAATTTTGCTAGCTTTTATCACTTTCTACTCTGCTTTGTAGGTCTATTTGTATGGCGCTCACGTCACATCATGGAAGAACGAACATAGGGAGGAATTGCTTTTCGTCAGTTCTAAGGTATTTTTTTGAAGTGCTGATGAACTTCTTTCTTGCACCTTTGGCAAAAAAAAATTCTTTTGTTATTTGTGTAATAGGGTAAATCTTGCTGCTGATAAAAGCATTTAATTTAAGTTACTAGTAAGGGCTCTTAAATTGTACTCGTGCATGCTTTTACTTCACCATTGAACACTAATACTTGTGATGTTGTGTGTTTCTAATCAAAATTGCAAGATGCTATATGGTCCTCCTCGTCTCTACCATCCTTCCAATGTTCGTTAAATTTGTTTATCTGTCTTCCACCGACAAAGATAAATTTGAGTTATGGAATTGCCTGCGTGAATCTAATCTAAAACTTTTCTTGTCTGCAATCCATTTTACACGGGAAAAAATCATGTATGCCTCAAACTTGGACAATAGAGTCCATATTTCTGATTTTTCGTTTGACAGTGGTCAGTGACTGTTAATCTAGTAATCTAGAATCTGGATGTGCTTCACCTTTCTAGTATGGTGTTTTACGTTGCTAGAAATTGGTTGTTTCAATTGTGAGTTGGGGCATGTTGAGTAACTAATGGAGTTTCTTTTTCCCCGTAAAGTTATTTAATAAAGCACACAAGATCATGTTTCATATGTTGATTTGATTGTTAACAAGGAGCATTTCTGCCGTCTTGTCCTAATTAAACGGATTTTCCTATGGAGAGTTCCATGACTTGCTAATGTTGCAGAAGTGGTTGACCAGTTGCTATCATGTCGTCTTGTCCTAATTAAACGGATTTTCCTATGGAGAGTTCCATGACTTGCTAGTGTTGCAGAAGTGGTTGACCAGTTGCTATCATGTTTCCTCAGCATTAGGGTTAAGTCTTGTCCCTGAGACATCTTCCACTGCAGAAAAAACGATTCTTATGTCCAGAAATAGAATTTTTTTTCGGGATGTCTAAAGCCTGTTTTGTTTTGATTGAGACTGAACCTAATATCTTAGCCTGGGTAGATATTTGTGAGAGCAAAGACTTTGCGGTTTCAAATTAGCATATTTTGTAGTACTAAAAGTTAGTTTGATCCTGTTCAACGAAGTATTATTTCACATGTTCTTTGCTATGCTTACTATTGCTTGTTAAAGGTGAATGGTGATTTAGAGAGCAAAGGAGCCTGTTATTGTTTCAGCCTGTATACATTTTCTTGAACATTTGATTATTTACCTAACCCCAAATATCTGATCGGGTATATATCTCTATGGTGAGAATGACCTGTTGACCTTATGAAACTCTTGGTTCACTGGATTACTAATCAGTAATGACAATAGTGTTGTTTGTAAATTTTGTTGTTTGAACGTGAAGAAGGAATAAATTCAATGGTCAAGACTCAGGGGGCCCCAGATTGAACTATTGGTGTTCTGGTATTGTCCTGATATGAAATTGCTGAGCTTGTCTTTTAAGCTTCTTTTATGTTTTTGGCTTAGTTTGTCGTTTTTATTTTATTTTGATATTCTAGTTCCACTCAAAATTAACTTTCCTTTTTGTTTATACATGCATACCTTGTCCTTGAGTGAATCATGTTTCACTCTCTAGCGGATTCTCTTGACCGACATTCTTTTCATTGTTCAGGCTGTTTTCAAACCTCCAAAGGCAATTCGTGGAGGCATCCCTATTTGCTTTCCGCAAGTAAGTGTTTCTAACTTTACTTCTTTCCACTTTTCATTTGCCATATGTTTGTCATGGTACTAATCAGAGGAAACTGATTTATGTTTTTCAGTTTTCGAACCATGGACCTCTTGAGGCTCATGGATTTGCCAGAAACAGGTTATGGATCATTGACCCTTCCCCACCTCCAATGGGGACCAATTCCCCTAATAAGACATTTGTAGACTTGCTCCTGAAGCCCACTGAAGAGGACCTGAAAATCTGGCCTCACAGGTAGATAATTAAGGAGGTCTTTTTATTGGTGGAGCTCTTGTAGATTTTCGATTATGTTTCTTACTCTTATTTCTTTGGCAGCTTTGAGTTTCGCCTGCGTGTAACTCTAGGACCTGCTGGGGATTTAATGTTGACTTCTCGAATCCGAAACACCAATACTGATGGAAAGCCTTTTTCCTTCACGTTTGCCTATCACACCTATTTCTCTGTTTCTGATATCAGGTACTTCATAAATGAATGAACCTGATTCTTTTCTGGATTTTGTTAGCCGGATCATTTCCCTTCTTTGCTTGACCTGAGCTTCTATTGTTATGCTGTATGTGCATGGGTGAATGCTTATTGTTTGGTTTAGTCTCTTTGATATTGCTTTTCCGTTGGTACTTCAGTTTGCTGAGAATGTAGTTAATTTGGTTTTATGATTGCATGTATGATATCTTCTTTGACAATACACGAAGACGTTTACTATCATATACCTCGTGAAGCTTGAGAGAGAAAGAGAGGGGGGGAGAGAGAGAGAGAGAGTATCATCTTTTAACTTGTTGTGTGTTATTTGCTTGCCCATCGGAGCTCTATTTCGACTTTGTCCTGACTAGAAAATTGTGCTGAGACGGAAGTCTTATTGTTGAGTTCAAGATTCAATGATTTTAGGTGTCAAGTGCAATTTTTCCATGTTCAATTTTGTTGTGCAAGTTTCTACTTTTACTGATTTTCCTTTCAGAATGATTTTGAGCACTATTTCTTGTTCTGTTAAAGGGTTCCAGGATAATAATTGTATCTTACATCAGTATAGCTTGTGCTAGAAATTTGCAGTATAGCGTTTCATGGACATCTTCACTATGTTAAACTAATTCCATTCCCCTATTCAGTGAAGTGCGCGTCGAAGGATTAGAGACTCTGGATTATCTGGATAATCTGCAGAACAAACAGAGATTTACTGAACAAGGGGATGCAATCACTTTTGAATCCGAAGTAAGTTTACAAGATCAATTTGCATCTTTTACCGGCCTTATTGTGTCTGTTGACTAAAACAATTAACTAGTTATAACTCTATTAGGTGGACAAAATATATCTGAGCACACCTACAAAAATAGCAATTTTGGACCATGAAAAGAAGAGAACATTTGTCATCCGTAAAGATGGTCTGCCTGATGCTGGTAAGTTATATTATTTTCTCTCTTTGAAAGTTACGGTCCTTCATCTTAAATTTCCTTTGGTATCTGTAGTTGTGTGGAATCCTTGGGATAAGAAGGCCAAGGCATTGGCTGACTTTGGTGATGAAGAATATAAGCATATGTTGTGCGTTGAGGCCGCAGCAGTGGAGAAACCCATCACTTTAAAGCCTGGAGAAGAATGGAGAGGAAGACAGGAACTTTCTGCTGTTCCTTCAAGTTACTGCAGCGGGCAGCTTGATCCCCGAAGAGTTCTTCAGGGCAGCTAAAACTTCTCATATGCTTTCTTTGTCATGTACAGGTAATCGATATTCCTCGCTATATCTTATTATTTTTACTTGAATATACTAGCATACAGGTGGAGTGCAGGTTGTGTTTTCAAAGTCAAACCTTATATAATTTAATTATGTATATCATTTAATATTATAGAATTATGAAACTTTGATAGATTTTTCTATGTGATTATAAAACTTGTTTTTGTTTTATAAAAAGAGAATACTTGGAGAGGAGAACATGTAGCATATGAGAAATAAAAACTAATAGACGGGGTGTTTGGAAAACCTTATGCTTTTAGAGAAGTAGAAGTAGAAATTGAAGTTGTAAAATGTTTTATTAAAAGTAGTTGCATGGGAAAAAAAGGTTAAAAGCTAAACTAAGAAAGCATTTGAATCTTAGGATAAAATATTGAAAACAATTCTATTAGACCAAACAAATTCACTTATTTACAACGATAACCTAGAAGCCAGAACCCGGTCCCCTTGTGTATCTAGTTTCTCGCTTGTCTCTGCTTAAAATAACCATAAGTTGTTTTGCCAAATACTCCCAAATTACTTTAGCACAGAAGTACTTGTTTCTAGGGTTCGACAAATCCGAAAAGTAGTTATTCCATGATTGGTGCTTTATACGATGACCATACATACAATGACAGAGTTCCTACATCGCCCTATCCAGTTCCGGCTAATCTTTGATCTTGATTTCGTTGATGCAGGTGGTCAGACTGTGCAATTGGGGAGGTATAAGGTGCTCTGCTCTGTCATCTCAAAAATCTGTTCAAGACCTCTTTTATCGTCTTGTCCTTAATATACAATAATCATCTGTTTTAGCACAAAATACTTGTGAAATAACTTTTGCTTGTTTCGTTTGGGCAATGCCACTTTGTAATCAAGTGTAATTCCAGAAGCAATGCCTCTCTTGTGGATGATGCCATGCTATAGACCATTTTTTTGAGTCCCAAAACTGATTCTTCCCCTAAGTATATTATCATTCGAGGGAATTATCTGGGTTTTATTCGACTGTATCGTGTTGTGGCTGAAAATTATCATGTATTACTCTCATCTTACCCGACTTATGTTTAATTACCGAATCAAATCGACGTTGGTCGTATGATAACTGTGTTCGTTATTGTTAGTTTGTTTTCGTGGGATCGTACCTTACACTTTGGAAACTCTCTTCCTTTGGGATGTCTTCAAATTAGTAGTATTATTGATGAAATATAGTCGGTAATTGGAGCATACTCTGTGTATACTTCGTACTGACAAAACGATATGGATATGTTTATACGAACACCAATACAATCTTAGAATATCATAATGATGTAATTTTACAGTCCTTTAGACCATTGAACAACATGGTTGTGAGGGCGCAATCTCGTTTAAAATTTGAGAATATGTTGAATTGACATGGATGCGAGGACAGAAAGATTATTCAAACTAATAAATACTACAATGGTGAAATTTTATGATCTTTTAGACAATCGATGGGCTGGATAATAGAAAAATCCAATGTGAATATAGTAAATTAAAATGGTGATCTTAGTTTATACGGCACAGACTTTTTATAATTGAAAGAATTAGGTACATAGAGACCAAAATAACATTGTGTTGAATATCCATGTGCAGATAATTGCTAAATGCATGTTACAATGAACACGACAATCTAATCAGTCTTTTTCTGAATGGTGTTGGCTGCCATTCCAAAAGTCTTATAAATTACAGTATCGTACTCGTGACTCAGGATTATGGAGTATTATTATTATTATTATTATTATTATTATTATTATTATTATTAACACACGTCCTGGCAAACTCTAGGAATCTTTATTCTTATGTCGTATAAAACAACAGTGGCAACAGCGAATATATGCTCCAAATTTAACTGTCACCCATGTGAGATTAGGGTCCCATTTGGATATGAACTATTCTTTTTACGTGTTTAAGATTAAGTTTGTTATTACATCATCATCAACGGCTGTGACATACAAAAGTTTTTAAAAATAGTTCTATTTGGTTATGTCATATTTGATATTCATATCGAATATTTGATCATTGTATTCCTATTATATTGTGCCTATGTCCTTATGTATGTGTAGGGGCGGAGCCACCTAAGGACAAGGGGAGGCTCAAGCCCCCCCTTCCGCCCCGCCATACGCTATCCCAACCCTCAAATTTAGTTTTCAAAATACAAATTCATATAATTGAAAATAAATCAATATAATTAACACTTTTGAAGAGCGTATAATTTAATAGCTATTTTATATAATAAACGTTATATATATATATTATATTAGATATAATTTAAGTTTTACTCGAATACGAAAATAATTAAAAATGTAAATTTTTTGTTATATATTGTGTTTTTATGCAAGGAAAAAATAGAATAATGTATTTTTGTGTATAGATAATGTATCATTTTTATTTTATTTTTACAAATATAATATTAAAGAGATAAAATATAGCATATCACGTAGGTAATTCTAATTAAAATCTAACTCTGTCAAATTAATATAACAAAAAATTCTAATTTTCACTACATATTATTTTAATAAAATGTTGTGAATTCGAATTTTAATTTCGAATATAAAAGACTTAATGATTTTTTTATTCAACTGTCTATATTTTAACCTACATATAATTCGACATAGATTTTAATTAATTTTTTTTTTAATAAGGGACCGTATTAGTTTTTTTGGTGGGAACGTATTAGTTTTTTTAATAAGGGACCTTATAGACAGTTTATTCAACTGTCTATAAGAGACCGTATTAGTATGTGTACATGAAGACTTTTAGTTTGAAAAAAAATGATAGGAGCTAATTGAAGGAACATGAATTGTGTTATAATCTACGTATTGTAGTGTCGTTAATCAATCTTAAATTATTTTTTTTAATATATTGTGGCTTAGGAATTTTCAACCCCAACTGATGAAAAATCCCAGATCCGCCACTGTGTATGTTCCCGAATGCTTTATCATTATATCTTTGTTTGTGTTGTATCTATATCTCGGACCCTCGGTATATATGCACATGCATCACAACCTACAAAGGAACGGGAGCCTGTCCGGCCCCATCCTTCTAAAGTTTGATGTTTTTCATTTTTATTTACAAAATTTGAAAAAAAATTAATTTTACCTCCTAATTAGGGATTTTTGCCTCCCCTAATAGGATATTTTGTCCATTTAATCCTAAAAGAAAATAGGATTTGATCACTCTTGAGAGTGATATTATTTATATTATAGATTTTCGTCCCTAGCTCTTATTATAAATCTTGGTTTGGTCCTGGCTAGCTCTAGGCTTGACATCATAATTACAAATAAGTAAACGAACCGCATGTTTAATCTTCGTTTATTAAAACTTTTGATGGATAATATCGATGTTATTGGTGGCTATGACCTAATGTTGATGTGCTTGTTATATTGATATAATTGAAAAAGTATGAATAAGTAATAATAAGGGTTGCGTAAGAATAATCCTGAAGAAAAGAAATTCCAGTACTGGACCATTTTTTAATTGACAGCTTAAAATTGATTAATAATTGTAGCGAAATGTTTAGAAAAAAACATAAGTGATTGTGACTTATGAATAGTTTATAGTATATTGGGAATGAAAAATTGATATCAATCAACTATCATCTAGATATGCTTGATTTATTGTCAATTAATTCTTCCTTTCTTTTTCTACCAAAAAAGAAAATTCTGTTCTTTTTTTTTTTCGTTCTTTTGAGAAAAAGATAAATTATGTATATCACGATAAATTATGGTAAGTAGTAACTATAATTAATTAAAAAATAATGAGTACAACAGATCGATTACGATTTATGACTTAAATCCCATCAATAATAATAATAAAACAACAACAACAACGCCTTTGAGCTTGATTTAGTTAAATTAGTGTCATGATAATTAAATATTTTTATACTTTTATGAAATGATTGATGTAAAGTTTGAATAAATAATTAATCAAAACAATAAGTGTAATATGTTTTTTTTGTTTTTTGTGTGTGATTAGATAAAATCGTTTAGTTGAGTAATTAAAAAGTTGAACAATAGAATTGTTCCTTTCAGAAAGGTGGGGCTATATACAAATAGTTTTCCTGCCAAAATTAGAAGTTCCTGTATTTTCTAGTATATCATCTCTTCTTGTCTCTGCTTCTAACTTTTTCCAAAACCAAAATTGAGAATGAAAAAAATGGGCAAAAACGTTTCTTTAAGAAAAACGGCTTTTCAAATAATATATTAAAGTTGGAAGGAGCAAGCAAGCCTAACATAAATGATATTATTTATTTATTTATTTATTGATGAGGACGAATGATATACGGACATTAATAATATATGATATCATATGGATACGGAGAGTCGGAGATAAGATTTTTTTGAATTTTTTTTATATGAGAAGTATTCAACACAATCCGCCACTATAAAATAATATTTTTAAAGATATTCGTGCATTAGAGAAAAATATATCCAACATTAAATAATATTAATTAAATTTGTTATTGCTCTTGTTCTTTTCTGAATAATATAATTAAAATTTTTAATCAAATATTTTGAAAATAATCAATTAATTGCATACTTTAATTAGTCAAATCTAATTAATTGTACAAAACTTAAAAAGAAAAAGAAAAAGGAGAATAAACCTTCAGATACTGGAAGGGCTTATTCAGAACTGCAAGACTTTGTGAAAAAAAGTATTTCAATAATATGTAAATGGGATAACATAATTAACCTAATTAATTAATTAATCTAATTAATTAATATTATCGCTCTAAATTCCAATTGCCAACCAGGAGATTTCATCAGCTTGGTTATACAATTAGTTGTTAACAACTAGTAGTTAGTGAGTTGACCGGGGCTCATCACCCCCTAAATATAATTAATTTTGTGCAACTATATATCAGGAATTGGACTATATATGATTATCAGAATAAAATTACTTTTATTATTTCAGAAAAATGCCAGAATATATTCCTATTTCCTTAATACGTCATACGTGTAAATTCAAGGAGTGTTTGTGAAAACTTTGCTGTTGTAGAAACAAAAGTAGAAAGTCAAATTATAAATCTAGTAAAATGATGACTCAAAGAACTTCATTCCATCCAAAAAATAACTTAGAAAATAGTGGTTTGGATCTCCTTCTCTATTCTCATATCCTTTCATTTACATACACGCGTTAATTTGGACAATCATCTAATACGGACAATCATCTAATACGTTTGAAGGAATTGAAATAAGAGATAAAATATATAATTAAAGCAAATAACCCAACGCTAAGAAATAGAAGTTAAAGTGAAGTGAGAAGACAAATATTAGATAGTTTTAGTTTCTAACTTATTTTTATTTAAATAAGTCGAAATTGATTTTTCAAGCTATGTTCGGAAGAAGAAAAAAGCACAAAAGTGCTTTTTGTTATTCTAAAAGTTCACAACACTAGCTAAGTATTTCTAACAATATGGGCTTATTGCCTATTTTTTTTTATTTTGGTTTTATAGCTAATAATGTTCATGGGTCGAGCCGGATCGAGGTAGAAAATTGTTCCTACTAATAGTAATTATATTTTCGGGGATTCAAACACGAAGCCTTTGATTAAATTAAAATAGCTTGGAACCGTGAAATTACACCGGTCAAGAGTAATTGCTTAATTTCCATGAAAGAAGTAATCCATGTGCTTAACACCAAGTGCATTGCACGTTCTCATTAAACTGTATGATCACAAGCAACTTGCAAACATCAAATTGAGATCAATAAGTTAAACAACAATTTCTAACATAACTCCAATCATTTAAGACAATAATTAATCCCATTAGTATACTCTAAACCACGGATTAATTTAATCACAAAACTAATTCAAACATCCCTATTTTAATCCAATCAAAACCATGTCAAGAATCTAGTGGCCAGAGTGTAACTGCCAGAAAATTCAACCAAACAGGGATTTGAATTCTTGAATCTGTCTCCAAATCCCATTTGCTGACAGATATAAATAACCCTCACGAAACTCATATCCGAGAACAAACACAAAAATCATTGCATGTGAATTTCATAAACAAAAAGAAAAGAAAATGAGGTGCATTAATCAAGCAACAACATTGATTCTGATCTTGTCACTGTTTCTGCCAATTCTTGTCACTGCTCAACTCAGAACAGATTTCTACAGGAGCACGTGTCCGAATGTGGAGTCGCTCGTCCGAGGCGCCGTCCAGGCCAAATTCCGGCAGACTTTCGTGACGGCTCCGGCCACGCTCCGCCTCTTTTTCCATGACTGTTTTGTTCGGGTATGATTAGGAAGTAATAGGAAATTGAATTCATCTATTGTATTTTTTTTTTTTTCCTTTCCTTATGTTGCCAACTTCTTTGTTGTGGGTTGTAGGGGTGTGATGCTTCGGTTATGATGGCGTCGCCGAATGGGCGGGCGGAGAAGGATCATCCGGACAACCTTTCTCTGGCCGGAGATGGGTTTGACACGGTGGTTAGGGCAAAGGCGGCAGTGGACAGCAATCCTCAGTGCAGGAACAGAGTTTCTTGTGCTGATATATTAGCATTGGCTACAAGAGATGTTGTCAACTTGGTAAATATATATATGATGATCCTGAATGACTATATCCTTACATAAGCATTCTTGACTCTGTTCCTAGTTATGTTTAATGACATACAAGAATCTATTTGCAACAAAAATCCCATAAAAAACCGGTAAAAATTACAATTTGCATAGAAAATACATATGGATCTCAGGATTTGCAGAAATACATGCATTTTTACGTTTAGAATAACTTTTTCGCCCTCAAATTTTAACCCAGTCATGAAAATTAATTTACAGGCCGGAGGGCCATCCTACCCGGTTGAATTGGGGAGGAGAGACGGGCGAGTTTCGACAATAGCCAGTGTTCAACGTCGTCTTCCAGGTCCAGACTTCAACCTGGATCAGCTCATCAACATGTTTGCACCTCATGGACTCACCATTACTGATTTGGTTGCATTATCAGGTACCATTAACAACTAATCTTTTTAGATTATAGTCTATAGATATAATTTACTTGGATCGTTAACAGCATCATTCCACATTCTTTTAAGTAGTCTTCTTCTTCTTTGCATGTGTGTATGTTTTAGTACAGATGCATTGCCCTTTCCCTATAAAGTGAAAACACATCAAATTTGATGTCATATTATGGCCATATCCCTCTCTACATATACCCTTTCTTGGAGTCTTGCAAAACCTGCTGTCTTGTGAAAGCTAGTTGAATAAAAAGTCAAAACCTCAAAAGGTTGAAACTCTTTTTTTTAATTAATTTGAATATTATTTAACTTTTAATTATGTTAAGATTAATGTAAATGTGAAAGATTTACAAATGGTGGGACGGGATCAGTTTGAATGAAATAATTACAATCTGAAACTGGAAAAAAAAAAGTTCTCTGAGAACAAAACACAAACAGTTGGCAGGCAAACTTTCTGAATTCCATACCACCAACATACACATAGTAAAGGACCCTCCAAATTCGCTTTCTTAATTCAAACCAACGCAACATTGCTGATGATCCCAATTCCTTCCGTTTCCCAGGCGCCCACACGCTGGGTTTCTCCCATTGCAGCCGATTCTCGCGGCGAATCTACAACTTCGGCGCCCCCAACAGAATCGACCCAACCCTCAACCAGCAATACGCGATGCAGCTGAGACAAATGTGCCCCAGAAACGTCGATCCCCGAATCGCCATCAACATGGATCCCGCGACCCCCAACACATTCGACAACGCTTACTTCAGGAATCTCCAGGGAGGAAGAGGGCTGTTCACATCGGATCAAGTGCTCTTCACCGATGCGCGTTCCAGGGGCGCTGTCAATCTCTTCGCCTCCGACAATGCTGCTTTCGGGCGAGCGTTCGCGGAGGCCATGACGAAGCTTGGCAGAGTCGGAGTCCTGACGGGGAATCAGGGCGAGATCAGAATTGACTGCACCAGGCCGAATTGATGTTCTTGCATATATATATATATATTTTGTGGAGATGATGATCTAATTGATTTTGTGGTTGTAATAAGGGATATGTGTATGGTATTTGATTGATTATGAGTTTTGTTTGTGGGCAAAGGGGAAGCCTTTGAGTGAGCAAAGTTGAATTTATTGATTGTGAAAATAAGTAAGATTGAAGTTGTATTAGTTTTTGGTGTTTGTTTGGTTGGATGTATTTCTACAATATTTGATCATGTCGGAAATCAGTTGTGCTGGCTGCAGTGGCTTGAATTCGATTGAACCAACGGAATTTGTTTAGGTGGAAACATGAAATTAGAGTTCAAGAAATAAAAGGTGAACTAAGTCGGATGGTGCTGATAAAGATCCTCAGATGTTTAAGTTAGTCAAGCGCTCGAGAGGAATTGAAAAGCAAGAAATAGTTCGAGGAAAAATGATAAATGTGTTAATGTATTGATATAAACACTTAAAGGTATTTGTAAAGTGATACACATTCAAGGTGCATTAAATGCGTCTGCAGGGTTAGTGGCAGCCGGTTGAGAGAAATTCAATTGAAATGGTTTATGATCAAACCATGAGATCCACTATATTCTGGGATCGAGAGGGTAGTCGAGCGTTTGGAGAATTAGTGTTAACATGGCAAGTGTTTGGGTCACGCACGCCACATGTTGCGAATTGTCAACTCGATTCACTGCCACATATTGCTAAAATGATTTTAAAAAAAAATTGCACTTGGGAGAAGCCGGCCTACATTAGATGCATTTGAATACTGATGGGAGTGTCCTGAAGAAGGGCCTTGCGGCGGCAGTCGTGGGACTCCTTCGCGATTGGAACGGTTGTTGATTGATGGGTTCGTCCAAATTGGGTAATACCTATATTACTATGGCCGAGTTAGTGGGACTTAGGCATGGTCTTCAACTTATTTGGTGATGTATCATAAAAGTGATATATGTCCAAAGTAGGAAGCTGGAAGGATGAACCCACCTTCCAGCCAGCAGGAAGGATGAGACTACGTTCCTGCTGGAGTGTAGGAGGCAGGAGGAGCTCTTTTATTTCTTGGTATACGTTGGGCTTAGTGCGAGATGGGCTGGGCCTGTGGCCAGCTTGAACAGATTTGGATTGAGATTTGTTAAATTAGATTACGCTGTGTTTGTTAGAAGAAGTAGGAAAAATGGGGGAATCCAAGTTGTTGAGAGGGATAACCCTCAAATTGTTAGTAGAGATAACCTTTCTCCCATTTTTATTGGAGA
>JBBMKE010000003.1:13266809-13288074 GCA_037834125.1 Lippia alba
TAAGGACTCTGGATCAGAGTCCCTATCGGTTATGTGGAACGCGTGGAGGTGCTCCTCTTCGCCCTCCAAAAGGTGTGTGTGCCGCACTTTGAAGATAAACCTAAGGTCGTCGTAATAAGGATATGATAACCTGGCTTCGGAATCCCGGAGAATGTCCTATGTAAGATTGAACATTGAATAATGAACAAAAATTTAAAAAAAGAGAAGGGGGGATTGAACATGAATTTGACTTACAACAGGAGTGTTCTCTTCCATATACACTCGGTAATTAATTTCGGCATGAATACGATCACGGCCAACTTTAACTCTTTCACAACTCAACAATCTACGGAATGAGTAAAAGTTTTTCCGCAATTCTTTCACCGCTTCTACAACATCTCGGGGCCAGTATGACTGTTGGAAACGCTGAGTCAAATCAAACGATACATCAATCAGCCCTCTCTCGAAGACTTCTAGCTGCTCGATTCGTTTGTGTGCGGCATATAACCGAAGACGCACAACCATGTACTCTTCGACCTCATCCTCAATGGGTGTTGGAGGGGGATTCATGGCAGACAATTTTTGCACAAAGAGAAGATCAATTGGAAGAAAGAGAAGCAGGGAGTGTGAAGGGGAGTCTGAAGGTGAAAGAGTATGAAGGGGAGTTTGAAGGTGATGCATCCCAGTCAAACTACGGGAAACAGTGCACACAGCTTTTCATTTAATTCAACCGCCCCATCAAGTATGCATTACAATCTATTAAGTTTGTAATGGAAAGGCGTGTCGAAAAAGAATCGCCGAAAAAGAGTATCCAGAACCGCCTGTCGGAAAAGAGTCGCCGGAAATTTGTTGTCAGAATAAAGTCGCCGGAAATGAACCAGGGCCGAAGATGTAGACGCGGGAAGAAGAAAATGGATACTTGTGTCCTTCAATTTTTTAAGGGCATTATGGTACTTTTGCAGGATTTGGGAGGTTTACAAAAAGTGGAAAGGATAATAGAGATGTAATATAACTATTTTTGGAACTAGGGGGTTTTGAAAAACTTATAAACCTTACTAGGGACCATTTATTAATTTGCTGTTCATTTATTTTATCTACTAATTTAAATCAAATTTGATTACATTAGTTGTCATGCTTAGATTTTAGAAATTACAAATACTTCCCCTATTAAGCAATTTAAGTTATATATATTTACATCCATGAACTTAGGTGGTGACCTCTCAATTTGTTTATGAATGAGCTACTTTGCTTGCCCTCTGCATTTACCGATCAATATTTAAATTTAAATTCATAACTAATAACACGTGTTGTGCCAAGCCTTACAAACATTTGGGTGAAGTTTGTGTAATTAGTTCGGTTTTCAAGGTATGTCGCTGTAAATTATCCCTTAATATTAAGCACATAATCTAAGAACTGATTGTTTTCCTCCAGAAATTGCTTCTAACCTAGCTAACCCCTTGAACTTTTTGTATCCTGAAACTTGGGAGAAAAAAACACATGAACAAATCAGACAGAAGAGATCTTCAGAAAAACTGTATAGAGAATAGATCGGATCTGAGGTTATAACTTCACATTTAATAATTGATTACATGTATATTCAGATGATAAACAAATATGAAGGAATAAGTGAATAATTTACACTGTCAGTTTGACTTCAAAACGATCCCAATCATCCAACAAGTATACAATGTGAGGCGCTCTTAGCAATATGCACTCCGAATGCATCTTTCACATATATCTAAAACTAGCAAAATTGGAAATTCTAATATGTTTTTTCCATAAGTGAATGAGGTATCTGGATGACTCTTCAAAAGCTCGTTAGGTTGAAGAATAAAAAATACAAGGTCGAAGAAGAACAAGCACCTCGATTTCTGGATTCTTGATCGCAACACAATCTCTATTGGCTCAAAAAGGAATTAGAAGAATCTGGATCTAAATACCATCCTGCACATTTGAGCATGTGATATCAGAGAACGGAAAGTACAGAGGAATGGAAATATCAGATCTTGAACTCATCGACTCAAAAACCCTTCACTCAAGCACAGTCTCCAAAGAAAGAAAAAGGTTTCAGTAGAACAAAATATCAGGGGAAGAATTGACGACTAATATTGAAAACAAAAGCCAAGTGTAGGAAATCTAAGAACGATTCATCCTTCCAGCAGCAACCAAAGAAATAACAATAACACACATACACACACAGATGAGACTGAATGCAGAAACCGTGATCGGCTTCCCATACTCAAACAGCTGAAACAACCAAACCAATTCATGGATAATCTCGCTGCAAAGAAACATGATTTTTTTTTTTCTTTGGGGGGTGAGTTTTTTTTTTTTTTTTTTTTTTGAGGATGGGGGTGGGTCGATTGCAATTGAAAGAGTTGTTAATCTGCTTTTCAGAAGTTGAAAAATGGCTCAATCCATGCAAAAAAAGAGTGGTATAGAACAATCACCTCACCAAATTCCATCCAAGATACGCATCATAAGCACAAATGTGTACCCCTTCTCCTTTAAGAAATTGATTGCAAAAGATTGACGCACAATCAGGAAAGAAAAGGTTATCTGATTTAGAGGCTGAGGTCCCTCCCAAAGTTGAATGTTGTCCCTGAAAGGAGCAATGATATGAAACTTCAAGGCATCTTGGTGACTCAACCAGTGCAACATAACAAACTGAACTTTAGAAAAATATCTACAAAGTCCTAAATGTCAATCAGGACTTGAGGCCACAAGGATATCACTTAATTGATAACAGCATCAAACTAGTCGATATGGTGTATTACATAAGAAAGTAAGAAACATATTGGAACATACCCTTTGTTTTTGCTTTTGTATGTGTATCAAGTTCACTTCAAATAATGCCCCAGACTCTAAGACATCCATTTTACGGTAACATCAAAAGAAAGAAAATAAGAATAATATTGATGACAGCATGCACGTGAAAAATCTCGTTACAATGTATGAAATCATGATGCGATGATAAACGATACATCAAAAACAAAATTTAATGATATGAATGAAACATGTAAATTTGTGAAAAGACTATACTGACCTAGTGGTACTCAATCATTATATGCTCTGCAAACCTCCTCAATCTCCATTTCAGAACTATCTGCAGCCGAAGCATTCTCCAAATGCAATATCTCACCCTGTCCTCGTTCCACTCCTGCATGGTCATCTTCAGAATCACGCCCAACAAATGCCGTATCCTCCATGTCCGAAAAATCCTCAAAACACTCAATCCTCTTCTTTTTTCCTCTATACCCAACAAAACTCAGGACCTTCTCCCTCCAAACAACCAAAGGATGCTTTTCAATTAACTCCGAACCATTATAAGCCTCGTTCAAGAACACACTAAACCTCTTCCCCCTCTCAGAAACATAGAAAATCCCAAAATGCTTCAGCAAAAGCCTCATCAGCTTCTGAGGCATAACAAACTCCCTCCTAAAATGTGTTAGATAATCAGTCACTAATCTTTTCTCAATAGTGAAGCTAAGCAACTCATGCATAATTGCAACCGCCCTCTTATCAAATTCCAAGGATCCAGCTTCTAAACCCCTGGCATCAGCATAAGGAGACAAATACTCCCTCTTCTGGAAATGCTCGATTTTGCCGCCATATCTATACACCTTCTTGTAATCCGACGGGAACTTCAACGGAAAAGCCAACGAAAGCAATCCCGGCACATGATCATCACCATTTTCCCCTTCCCTTATGCCTAATACCTTCTTCTCCAGTTCAGTAATTGCCCACTCAGACTTCCAAGAAACAAGCTCCAAATACTCACCCTCATCATAAGGCTTAAAGGGCTGAACAACCTTGAAATTCTCAGGAAATTCATGGACCCAATGCTTCCTAAAATCAATCGGTAACCCTAAATCCCGCCTAAAATGTGCAATTTTATCAAGCGGTAACCGCTTATCTACTGCCATCATCAACATCCTAGTTACATACTCCGCAGATTTCCCCCCATTTTTCCGAATAATTTCCTCCTCCTCCTTCACTAATTGCTCAGCTTTTTCCGTCATTCCACACCACACTACACCCTTCTGATCTTTATACAGCTCGAAAAGCTTCGGCGACTTCCGGAGGAAATCCGAGATTTTGTTGGGTTTGGGGAGATTGATTTGCTTACGATGTTGGTCGAGATCTCTGAGGGGCATAATGTTTTCGGGCTCCTCTTTGAGGGTTTCGAATAAATAAAGGATCTTGGAGATTACCTTGTTTCTTTCCGTGGCGATTTCGAGGTCGTTCACTCGCTTGTTCTTGCTGCGGTCCTGAACCCTTTTGCTGGAGGTCATCCATCGACGTTGGATGTATGAGAATAATGTAGAATTCCCAGGAACGAAATCGTTCTTGAGGAACTTTCTGTAGTTTGAGTTTAGCATGGGTTGGGGAATTATGCGGAGTGTAGGAGAGAAAGTGCGACAGAGTTATGGAGTTTAAGTGTTTGTAAAAATGCCTGAGCTTAAATATGACAGTGATTTTGACTAAAGAAATTTGGTCAAACTCACAAATATCAAATTACCTTTTTAGCTATGGCGGGAATTAACATTTTGCTTATTTCTCTCAAGCCTCGAATACTGAAGTTTTGAAATTGGTGACGGTCGGAGTAGTGGCGGCGGCGGAGAGGAACTGGCGGCGGTTTTCGCCATATGATGTTGAAGCAGGAATCTTGATGGAGGTTTCTGATGGTGTGTTAGACTTTTATGTCTGTCTGCTGTAAGCCTGCAATTGCTTAAACTGATAGACCCTTGAATTTATACCTTCAAAGTCTGCAGTCATGCTTATTTCTTGTGACGCCCTGTTTCCGGGTTGCAACACGGCAGTGCTCCTGAGCCCCAAAAAACTCAAGGACACTAAGCTTAGACAGCTAAGTTCAAAATTAAAATACTTAAATCAACTCCTTAAGATAGTCTAAAAGGAGAAATCCTAAACATAAATCAATCCTATCTACTCTTAATAAGATACAAGGAAATAAATAGAAATCCTTATCTACTGAAAACGTTGACGATCACCAGCCCCAAAACTGCTGCTCCACAACGCCCTTTTTGTTATCTTCTGCAAAAATATTATTAGGGTGGTGTGAGCAAGACTTGCTCTGTAAGCGATCTCTTGAACTTCTACTGGATTGAGTAAATTACAATATATATATATATATATATATATATCATCACAAGGTCTGAAGTCATGCTTATTTCTCTTGCTTTCATCTGCTCCAAATATGTCAGGTTGATCAATTTCATGCTAATTGTGTACAATTTTGTGCTGGAGTGTTTGTTGTTGCATTAAGCAATCTTGATCCAGAAGCCTGATTGCAGCCTTCCTTATGCATGTTTATGCTCATTTATGTGTTGTATGTGGCTAATTTTTGTCAAACAAGAAACTAATCTGATGCAACTTATATCCTATTCGTGTCTTTCCTGAATGTTGTTGTTTTCACCATGGCTTCATATGGTACAAGCAAATCTTTGTGTTTTTGCTCATAAAGGAGATTACTTGGTTCTTTTGTCCTTGCTAGTTTATGATCTTCATATGCTGCTCTTTCTACTTCATCTTTGTTTGCTCTTGTATTAGTTTTTGTTGGATTGATTTACTTGTACACACAAACTACGTACCATTGATGAATGTTGCCCGAAAAACCCTGTATTATGAAAAACTTAAAACCTTTACGATCCCCACTTGCAAAAATATGAAGATGGACAGTTTCGGAATTTACCTCTTTAAAGTACACTTAATGGGATTTGGATCTCCTATTTCGGTTTTATTTTCATTTCTTGTTTTACTTTATATGCATACACATCAGGTGTATTGATATATAGGCGGTTGAAATTAACTAATAGAATCAATCATGTCATGTAAAATAATTGAATGATTCTCTCTTCTAATCTTGCTCACTACTACACTTGGCATGTGCAGTTGAGTAAAACAAGTCATGAAACATATAGTTGAAACAGGAAATCTAATTCCCACATAACAAGGTACAGTCGGTGAGCAAATGGTTGCAAACATAGGTTTTTCTTGATGATATTTCTGTATCACAAGGTTCTCCATACTTGTTAAGCATAACACAGAGTTTTGAGTGCTATGAACTCTGGTTTTAAGTAGAAGTATAGAAGCAAAGAACTTGAAAGTTTGTAGCAAACAAAGAATTGAAAATAAGAGCGTATAATAGACCTAGAATTTGGGAGTAACACAATCTTAAAGAAGGCTCACAAGCTCGTTGCAAAACCTGATAAATTGATGCATTTCCCACTCTCTGAAGCCTAACAAGTGATGCATCGTATACACTGGCACAACGGTTATCCCATTTGCTTATCTTACTGAAACTCAACTGCTCGACGTATAAATTCCTGCACTGTCTTAAAACATTCAAGTAAGAAGATTGTCTGATTGTGAACCATGGGAAAATCTTTGTAGCAGAAAACTTGTAATAAACATCCAAAAGGAATTCTGAATGACTTATATTTCTCTGAAATGCTTTTTCTTATCATAGTAAAACAAGATTCTTGATAAATGACCATGAAGCTCGTTATTCATTAGTTGTGCTTTTAAGTTGGTTGCCTGAAGCTGTGTTATTCGTATACTTTGTTCTCTGAAAGTGCCTATTGCCTTGAATGGGTTCCTGAACTATGTTAAGCTTTTGTACTCATAAAATGTTGCCAATGGTAATTGTAACAGGTTTATTGTGTCGTATAAGTTCTGAATTATAAGATTTCAAAAGAACCTGCGTGTGGAAAGGTGGGCGCTACAGCTGCGACTGACCTAGATAATTACATTTAATCCTCTCTGAATTTAACCTAATTACACAAACTTCCCCTGAAGTTTATCAACAAACTTACATTGGATGGATGATTTTGATGATGACATATTTCCATTTATTTCCCAAATATTTAAGCTTTTAGACCAAGTGGTCGTCTAATATGGTATCACTAGTTAGGTCAAAGAGGATTTGCGTGCAAACTTACATCATCAACCATTTATTAACGGGAACAGTCTAGATATTTAAATATTTAATGATTCCTGATTCTATAGATTAATGTTCGATTTTAAATTCATGACTATAACCTAACGTGTCGTGCCAAACCTCATTACATGTTGGGAGGAATTCCATTTTTAGTTTGTCAAACCACAATGAGAAGTTTGTATAATTAGGTACAAATCCACAAATGTAAAGACCACTCTAATGTATTATCAACTTTCTCTTTCTCTACGTGACCAAAAACCTTGCAATACAAGGGCATTGCCTATTGACATAGCTTGTAATTTAATGTTCTAGTCGCTAAAGCACGGATTCACGTATATGTATCTTGTTTGTGTCGTCGTATTTATATTCATACATAAAAATTTTTGGCCCATCAAAATCCTCATAGCTTTACTAGAATGTGAGTGCAGGCGAAAAGTTATTTTTCCTAATTATTTTAACTTATTTATCTATTTCTTCCCCCTTTTCTGGATTGCCTTATGATTATTAATCTTGATTATATGGTAAAGTGTAGACTGTGATTGGACTTGATTGTAATTATGGACTGGGTTTTGTTTTAAGCTCTACTTCTAAGGCACGGTTTGATTGCATATTTGACCCCTTAACTTGATAATTACACCAACTTATTGACCAGATTTAATCATTATTTCCCCCTTAAATTCATGATGAAATTGATGCTAATTATTCACATTATTTATGCTTGCGTTTATTCAATTTGTCATCCAAATATCGACACGTTTCCATCTGTGGAACGGACACACTAGATCTCTTAATAATGCTTAGAATTCAAATCCTCGGGAAAAAAAAAAGAAAAAGAATTGAGTAAAAAACTAATTAATGGAAAAACAAAAGAAAATTCCTAACTTTCTGGTAATAACTTTCTGGTAATGTAGAGACAAACAGAAAGTCAGAAACGTTAGTTGAAGCACTCTTGAATTAGCTTCCTCCACCTGTGCCCTTGCATTTTTTTTCTATTACATTCACTGAGATTCTCCCTGAATAACTTAATATATATATATATATATTGATTGAATATTATGACAAACATTTGAGTACTAATGCAGTCTAAAGCGAAAGGGCAGGCTTTAACTCACCAGAAACCTTAATTAATGGTCTTTAATTTGTTTTATGAAGTGATTAAGCTTATCATACGGAACAAACATATAATTAATCTATCTGCAATTAAAGTAACCAATTAAGAATCTACTAAACTTTCTGTGGAAGTTGACACGCCGTCGCATATACATTCATTTATTCTTAGTTCTTGTTGGATTAATTAGTACATCGTTAACAACTCCAGATGCAATTAATATTTGTAGGTGGAGGAGGAATCTCGTAGTTTTTCTTTTTGTGTTTATTCCATAGTGAGTAATATTTAACCTTCTCTTATCACGTCTAAGATTTAATCATTTGAATTAATTACTGTTGACAAGATCTAAATGCAGTTGAAAAACTTGAAGTGTGAACGGTCCAATTAAGTTTAATTCAGCTTGGAAAACAAACTTATATGATCTATTATAGGTTTGAGTTGGATAACGAACGGTCCAATTAAGTTTAATTCAACTTGGAAAACAAACTTATATGATCTATTATAGGTTTGAGTTGGATCGTTATCTAATTCAAACCAGTTTGACATAAAAGGTTCTCATCCCATTATAATTGCAAGCTACAAACTCAAATATGAGATCTCTAGATAAATTAATATAAGCCAAGTCATTTATCTACGCTATACATATAAGATGGTTCAAACCACACGATGAAACTTTAAGTTATACCGCTTAGTTATATAAAGGGACAACCATCACACAAGTGATGAAGCTTCCAATCTCAGTCACTTTAAATTAACTATTACTCTAAAGTGGAGTTAATTATGGTAAGCAACCAATCTACCAAATTTATTCCCATGCTTTGCAATTGGCAACAAACAAGATAGATATCTGGCGAAGAATGAAGAAGACTTAGATAACCTAACTGCCCTTTAATCCATGTAAAAGAGGGGTTCAACTAACTCTTCTGACTGTTTGTGTTTGAGTGGCATTTGTTGCATTAATACATCATACATACATATGGAATAGAATCCCATGATTTTAAACGGTCCCAATACTTATCTGTTCGTCAACTGCCACTCACATGCTCCTTTTGATAATTATTCAGTTGTTATGAGTTTAATTTATGCTTTTGGTTGGGTTTTGGAAATCTTGCAACTTTGGAGGTTATTAGCAAATAGCAACCAAAGAATCTTTGTCCTAAACGACACACATCACATATTATACATACATATATGTATGTATATATTACCGAGTTCTGACATATATTTTAACTGTTTGTCGTTGTATTAACTTAATTAAAATTTCGAAACCCTAATACACAACAATTATTGATATCTTGGTAGGAAGAGCTATCTGACCTGCATACGTTAGTGTAGTATTTGTGAACTCTCAAATAGAATGCCACCCATAAATATTATTGTAGTGTTTGCATCTTCGTAAAGAAACCTAACCCACGTATATTAGTGCACCATTTGTAAATTTTAACAAACTTGACCCCGATATATTAGTATAGTGTTTCTAAACTCTAAAATTAAAGGAACATATTCTTATTTTCCGTCTTTCTTCGTCAGGTAAAAGATATTTAAAAATTATTGTAGAAATGTGTTCAATATATATATATTCTCTTCTAAATAGTAGAAACGTACTATTGTTACCCTTCAAATTTACTTTAGATGTTACTTTGACTTCTCAAAAATACAATTTTCTTTTATCACACATATGGTAAATAAATATGAATCTATTAATGAACTTTTTAAATTTGTTTTGGCACACTTGAAATTTAGTGTATCTTCACTTTCCATTGCCTGGTTGTTGAAACAACCTTGTCAACTCCATGAAGGAGCCAGCTATTCTCCCAGTAGCCTCTTCACTAATATTATAAATAATTAAATTAAATTAAATTAAATTCATTCACTCAACAAAATCTATTATTTACAAATATATAAAAAAATATTATTACTGAAACATAGGTCTTAAATTAATCTTATTTAGACAATGTTTTTTGTCATCTATAACTTCCCAAAATTATCCTACCAACTAATTGTAGTTCCAGATACCATGCATCTTCTATTTACTGGTTAATTAATTTTTTTTTATAATTCATTTATTTTGGTCGAACCAAATCTCACCACTTATATGTAAAACTCTTTTGGGAATTCAAATACAAGATATTTAGTTAAGTTAGCATATCGAATCGCTAAATTACGTGACTGGATGGTTATTAATTAGGAAAAATTACATTTGACTACCAATATGCTAGATAGGGTAATTGCAATGCAGTCCATCTTTATCCGAAAATTACAATTTAGTCCCTAAATATTATGGACTGTTTGTGATCCATCTATTCCGTTAGGGTTCCGTTACATCCCCAATGACTGGATTGTTACATGTATAATACATAGAGATCGTTTTATTGAAATATGTATATTGCAAGAATGAATTTGTTGTTTTATTAATTAAATTAATGAAAAGATAGACCCAACTCTAATTGAATTTTAACGGAATGGAGGGATCACAATGGTTCATAACATTCAAGAATTAAATTATAATTTTCAAATAAAAATGGATTACATTCTAATTACCCTATCTAGCAGAGTAGTCAGATGTGATTTTTTATTAATTAATTGATTAATGCTCGCCATTTACTTAATTCATAGTGATTTTTGTGAGTATTAATATTGGAATTAAATTTGTATTATTTCAATTAAATTTGTGTAAACTATCTGTTTAAAAAGAATTTATATGGACAAAAAGGAAAAAATAAATTAAAGGAAATAATAATAAATTACAGCTCAAACGATTGTGACTTGGTTTGGAGGTTTGCCTTAATTGATTACTGGTATAATAATGAGTGGTGCATGCCCATATGAGCACTATGCATATAGTTGGCCAATTTATAATTGACTTTAAAAGCTACCCTATATAGTAATTATTTATCTATTTTGAAAATCTCCTAAATAATTAAATTCTACAAAATTGATTTTGAACTGTATTCTTTAGATATTTAAATCGAGTCGCACTACTAAAATGTAATATATTTCTTACCAATAATAATAGGTGCGAAACCAAGTCTCCAAGTTGTGTTGCTTAACATTTCATTATTGTGTTAGTTTAATTAAAGATTTCATATTTAAATTTTTAAATATACAATTAATATCAATAGTTTTACACTTTCAAGATTTAACTCGATTCCGAAACTCATGTACCACATTATAATTAAGTTAGAATATTGTCGATTTGTTAAACTACTGATTATGTATTCTCTTGAGTAGAAAATGATGCATTAATTTAGAGTTCAAAAGAAGGGAAAAAAGAAAGCACCCGTGGTATGATAGCATGACATATTGACATGTCAATTAAAATACTTGATTGTCACGTTTATAGTGTCCATGGTGTCTTTCTAATGCGGGTAACATTAAATGTCACTATTTTGTTGCAATATATATTATATATCACTTTCATTTTAATTTTCGAGAACACAAAGTACAAGAAATTAAGGTGATTTGAAGTGGGTCTTAATCAAACCTAAAGTCTTTTATTAACTCACTGGCTCGAGCCATTAGGATTAAGGATTGTCGATGAACACTCAAAATGCAATTATTTTTTTCATTATTTAGTTTTCTTGTGTAACATGTTCATTATAAATATTCAAATAAATATAGATGTAATGTGCATATCTGTATTATTTTATAAATAGAAAAAAAAAGCAATTGATTTCCAGCGATGACAAAAAATTACATTTTTTAGAGTTTGTTCAAATGCCATTTAGTTAGGAAAGTTCATCTACTCATATTTATTCGTCGAAAATTAACTGTTTTTCTAGTAATATATATTATGTATACATATATTGATAGGTTGATAATACTGAGAAATTTCCGCAACTAATAGATGGAGGAAAAAATATGATTAACATTACACCTGAAAGGAAATTATAATTCAATCTTTATTTGATTTTAATGTATTTTTTTATTCTAAATTAATTTTAATATTGATGTAGACCAATTTCATTTTAAGAATAAAAATTTAAGTTCTTATCTCAATTTTGTCGGAAAAATTACTTATTTCATCCGCTCCATACATTCAACTTGAAATTTCCAAATATAATTTTGAGATTTTATAAATGTAAGATCACTTCAATTTTAATTTGATAAAATTATTGGACGAAGTACCATCAGAATCCTTTTTGCCTCACCGAAAATAATAATGTGTCTATCGAAGAGTTCGATAGACATACTATAATTTTTTTTCCATATCAGAAAATTAAAAAAAATTAAATGTCTTAAGTCAAACCCATCGAACAAAAGATGGAATCCACTCAAAATTGATATTTTAATTATACATAAAAAAACAATATTTTAAAAAACATTATGTGAAAAAATATTATTTTATAGTCGTCGACGTATCATTCGGGCAGACTGTCATCATTTCCGACGAGACAAGGGAAATTCTGATGGTCCTTTGTCCCATTTTTTCATTAAATTGAAATTAAAGTCCTCCATTATAAAAAATCAAAATTATATCCATAGATTTTAAATTAAATATTTGGGTTGAATAGAATGAAAAACTTGAAATAGGTTTTTTTTTTTTTAAACTCAAACCCCAGAGGAAAAATTTACTAAATCAACTAAAATTAAAAGTTGCAAAGGAATCATGAAAAAAGTAACGCAGACTCAATGCCGCAATTCTAACAAATTTGTGGGCAATCATCTTTGCTCCACGTCTAATCAAAAAGAAGCTATTATTTTCAAAATTAGACCTGATACTTATAAAAACCGTGAGAATATAACTAAAAAAGGAGACCACTACCGCGCTGACAGAGTCCAGATTTCCACCGCTTGCAGATCCAATCCTACAGATCGACTTGTGATCAGGTGTGTCTCTATTTGATTTGATCCGAAAATAAAGGCAGCTATTCGTAAGTGGCAAAACTTAAAAATAGTTCTCATACGAGAGGGAAAACTACTCTCATACGAGAGAGACAACTTAAAAATAAAAACTGACTAATTTTAAAGGATATTTGAGAAGAAAAGACTGACTCTCGGAGAACAAAACATAAAGCTGAAATGGAAGGTTCAAAACTTAAATTCACACACTTTTAACACAACCTATTAAACTCTATTTTGATTGAATAAATCAAATTCCACTAGTTTACGAATACAACAAAACAATAAAAAAAATGACAATAATTTTGTAAATAATTTGAATGAAGTCTTTAATAAAATTGGTCAATAATCTTCCATCACGTTTTTTGAGCTTATCTGTATATATATTTAAGAAAGAGTAATTTAGAAGGGAGGCAATGCATGTTTTAAAATCATTGGAAAATGTAATGATTATATTTAAAGCAATATATATTAATTAAATTCCCCATGAAACCCGACACAGTTGCACTCATTCATGCTGGAACTCATTGGCACTGTTGCAACTTATCCTATAACAGTTGGCTTTGCTGCCCTTCATTCCAATCACTGCCCTCTATTTTATGTTCGTATAATATTGTTTCATTTCATTTTCTTTGGTTTTAATGATATATATATATATATATATATATATATTTGGTGGGAAATGATATATATATATATATATGTATACAGTTATAACTTAACGATTCAACACTATATTAGTTTAGTCAAAAATTTCGTCTTTGAATTACTGGAAACACAACTATTAGTAATGGAAAAAGTTTTACATCTAATGGTTCAATCCGTCTCAAAATGTGTAATGTGTTTATATACAATAGTAATGAGTATAATTTAACAATTCGACACTATGCTAACTTAAAAAGTCTCATTTTTTAGTTATTGAAAACACAAATACCAGTCATAAGAAAGAGTTTTACACCGAATGATTCCATCGACTCGAAATCAAATAAAAGGGCAATTGCAAAGAAATTTATAAAATGTATATATATTTTCCGTAGCATGTCTAATGCTTTGTATATATGTTTTGAAATAATAAACCATTTTTTTACAATTATAACTATTTTTGCTTCAAATAAACAGAAGCTCGTATTCTAAACACTGTACGAGTGTTGGAAAAAATTTTAAAAAATGTGTTATTTTCTTAATTTAAAAAATAAAAATGTGCACACTACCTTACTAGGTACTTATAATATCTAAACCTATTTGATGAGACGGTCATTTAATATGGTATGAAAATCGGGAAAGTAATTATCGTTTATTCAAATGGTACCATCATCCATTAATGGTAAAAAAGAAAAATCACATGCAAAGTTTGGCACAACAAAACTCCCTGCATGTGAGAGTACTTATAATTGTTAGGTATTTTCTTTTTACTCAAATATAAATATCTTTAAGATATGACAAAAAATACTTCAAAAGCACTATTTCAAAATATTTGCGAACACTGCCTTTACACAAAATTGGTGAAGCGTAGCTACATGACTCCCAAACTAGAGAAGAAAATACACATTCTTACATACATACATACATACATACATATATATATAACATTATGCTAATATTTGTCATATTTTTTACATGTCAATTAACTACAAGGGCTGCATTAATCTTGTGGTTATATGAACTCCCAGTCGAGATTGGAGAGTTCGACAATGAAGAAGTATCACCGTATTCGTATTCGTATTCATACTCACATTCGCATTCAAGTTCCTCAAACCCCCAGAACCCCTCTTGATCTTCCTCCTCCTCCGCAGGCATTTTCCATTTCTCCTTGTCTATTTCTTCCTCCAATGATATTACCTCCAGTACCTGTCGAGAAAATTATTTTATCGAAAAATCTTTCGCCATATCAAAGATGCCCTCGTTCGAGATAGTCCCGTAAGATGCTTAGAAGAATTACACACACACATATATATAAAGAATTAGACGGCACGTATGGCTATACATAAGCACAGTAACTTAGACCCTTATTTTGGCTACAAGCCAACAAAGGGACAAACAAACAGCTCTTACATTAATCTAATCTCCCAACATGACAAAGATTATATTATTACAACCTCATACCTCAGCACTGTTTTTGTAGGAAGCAGGAAAGGTTGTCATGCTGTAAAATGGAATTGTTTTGTCTTAATCTATAGTCAGAAACAAAGAGATTTAACTTATGTATATTTTTTTCTGTCTTTAGCCTGTCATTATCACCTAATTACCATCTAATCACATTAATGACTGCATTTGCCTAATTAAGCATGAAGATTATGGTTAGGTGGGCACTAACATCAAAAGACTATTTGCATGAAGTCATGAGATGTAAGAGTTCAGAATTAGTCACAATTATTGTATCTAAATTATCCATGGATGTCATTAAGACAACAAGGTGTTTTTTCTGATAAAGCAATCTATATATTTATCAATTTGCCAATTTGATGATCATAGAAGGGTCAACTATATTGATTGTACTATTACCTACATGATCTCTGTCTCTGAGTTCGATTAAATAAGATAAGCGTGCCAAATTGATATCGATGTCTCTATCGGTAAACTCAATCAATGAGGAAAAAAGTTAGCATAAATTTAGGTGAATCACCGCATAGAATGGCGTGGGATCGTGAAAGAAAATGACATGAAATTTTTTAAGAAAAATTCCTTCAACATCTGTCATGGAAATTCTCATACTATGTATAAGGACCGGGTAAACGTGATAGAATAATAGGTAGCATCGGTCCAAGAAACGATTTTTATATCAAGGATGACTTAAGCTAGTAGAGTTGATTTTTCAATGTCGTTTGGTTAGGAAATGAAAGCAAAAACAAAGAAGTTAATTAGATGAAGATGATGATGAAGAATAATCAAAACAAGATTAAAACAATGAATTTGGTGATAATATGCAATTATTAATCGACAAATATTAATTACGAGAGACAATATTTACCTCACTCATAGTCGGGCGCCATATTGGAGAAGCTCGAATGCAGAGTGATGCAGCAAATGCAAGTCTGTTGAGCTGAATCAGATCATAATCCTCTCCAAGCCTTGGATCAATCACTTCTTTCATATCTCCTTTATTTAGTATAGGTTTAGCCTAATTCGTCAAAAAAGGTCGAAAATTTACTACAATATTTGTCATAATTCGGACGAATCTTGAAGTAGAGAGTCGAGCATTTACCCAACTGTGCAGACTTTGATGAGAACTATCCACAGGCTTTTTACCAGAAACAAGCTCCAGTAAAAAGACTCCAAAGGCAAATACGTCGGTCTTCTCGTCGACCACTCCGTGCATGAAATACTCCGGCGCTAGGTGCCTGAAAGATCCAACAAAATGATGTAAATTTTTCTATTTTATTTCAAAGAATTATTAACTTCAGGAAATTTCAAGAATGATGAGTTTTTTCTTCTGTTTTTTACCCAAATGTTCCTTCTATTGGAGCTATTGAGTGATGGCTCCACTGTGATGGAAGCCATTTCGCTAACCCAAAATCAGATATCTGAAACAAAAGAAAAACAGCATTAAATTAAATTAAATTAAACGAATCACTATCACCCCAGCAAGAAATTACACCAATAAAGACTGCTTTTTTGAATTACCTGGGGTTCAAAATCTGCACCCAACAAAATATTTGAAGACTTAATATCCCTATGAATTATCCTTCTGGGACAGTTCTTATGCAGGTAATGCAAGCCTTTAGCAGTCCCCACTGCAATTTTGAATCTTGTTTTCCAGTCCATCGAGGGCATCTTCTCATCTACACATAAAAAGAAAAAAAATCCAATCTTTCTCAACTTTTTCCCAAAAATCTAATTAATCATCACACATTTTGTCTGAAAACACAGAATCTTTCTCATCTCACCATGGAGAAGGGAAGCAACAGAGCCCTTTGAAGAAAACTGGAAAATGAGATAAAGCCCATTATCCATACAACACCCGAGAAGAGCCGTCACATTTGGGTGCGAAACATGTCCCAGAGTACCAATTTCCGTCAAGAATTCCTTCTCTTTCCTCTCATCATTCGTCGATTTCGTCAATCTTTTCACAGCAATCGCTTGCCCATCTTCAAGAACTCCTTTATACACCTCCGCAAAGCCTCCTTTCCCGACCATATTGCCTGAAACACGCACAACACACACTAAATAAAGGTGCCATTTTTAGGAGGAAATGAAATGAAATGCGGGTGATAACTGTTACCTGAGGAAAACCCATCTGTGGCGGCGGAGATTTCATCATACGAGAAGCATCTCCAAGTGGGTTTCTGGAAATTGTCCGGCGGCGGCGCTGCGGCGGTCGGGTTCGGCTGATCGCCGCTGAATTCGGCGTCTTTGGGAGGTTCTTCGTCGGAGTTGTGGCGGCCGAGGGAAAACAGCCTCTTGAGGCTGGCGGTACGTATGTATTTCATGTCTATGGTTTCTTTTTGTTTGTTCTATGACTGTACTAGAGAAAATCACGAGGGGAAATGTGGGGAAGTACAGAGTTGAAATCCCACCTCAGAACAGGACAGAATGCAGGGGAAGGTGGTTTAAATATGAGAATTGAGAAGAGACTCTTCACTCTTTCTTGAATCTTGATGTTAAACGGGACAACTTAAGAGAGAGAGTCAAATGAGGGTCTATGTATGCGTGGGATGTGTTCTTGTCACACAAATTACAAATATATGAGCTTCTTCTTAATAGGGGGCCTAAATTATTAACCAACACTGTTGTTTTGTTAATGCAAACATAAAATGATTGGGGTGGTTGGCTTCATATTAGGTGTTTACTTATTTCTTTCTTTTAAATACATCAAAAGGGTTATACATATGCTCTAGGATGTATAATTTTCGTCGATAATTGATTTTTTTATGAATTGTAATTAACTATAGTATGGAGCCATTAGATTTTGCTTTTCTTCCATATGGGAAATTTAAAGAAAAAAATCATGTCTATGTATTTGTATCATTATGTCTGTGTGTGAAAGAATCCGAGTTATATTTGTATTTTTATTTAATATTATTAGTGTTTTACACTTATTTTGTAGTTGGTAGAGAATTTAGAAAGAATGACAAGTATAATATACTTAATTTTTTCATTGGTGGATTCGACCGAATCATGTTTCAATTTGAATTTTCCTTGTTTTGCTATTGGTTTTGTCATTCGTCTTGAATGGACGGTTTGTATTGTTTAATAGTCAACTAGGAATTATATGGGGCAAAGATTAATTGTGATAATGGTATATAGAACATAAGATATGCGGCAATTAATTCAATGGTTGGTTCGATGAGGTTTAGAAGGGAAGGTGATTGGTGAAATATGGTTTGGACTTTATGGTTCGATATTTTGAAATGTGTCAAGTGGTTTAATTAACTATTTTGTTATTCACCACAAAAGAGAGAGAATTGTCATTGAATGTGTAGTTGGGAAGAAAAATCAGGTCACTTTTAGGTTGGAACCATTAGGGTAGTAATGGTGCACCCAAAATGTATTGTTTGCAATACATCACATTAACTTTTTACATATGCAAATCTTACCTACACTCTGAGAAATCCTATATATTGCCACGGTTTTGGTGCACCAATTCTGAGGGACTTTTGAAAGATTTCTACCCGAAGAAAAATTCCTCCTCAAAATTCATAAACCAAACAGAAAACCAACAACATTCCGAGAGAAATATAATCAAAAAAAAAAAAAAGTTGAAACATTTCCGATAAGATTTTGAGGGAAATGTTGTCGTACTCCAATAGGAATACACCAGTTAGAATTCACAGAATTTTTTTGTAGTAATGTGCTCTAATATATAATTAACAACATAATGTCTAAGTTACCACAAACACTCTTTTTCAAACAAGGGTAGGAAAACCCAAATATATAATACTTTCTTTTTTATTTTCTTGAACACTTTAAATTGCTTTTGTATAAATTTGAATAGGCTTACAGGGTTTTCAAAATTCAAACTTGAGACCATTAATTAAGTCGTTATAATAGTTAGCTTATGTTATTCGATGATTATATGATTAATATAGTTGAAACTTGAAATATACATTGATTTTTATGTTAATTAGTGATAAATCGATCATTCAATCTGATGTACGATAAAATATTCATTATGTTACCAAATACACAAACTCCAAACATCAAATCAAAATAATTAATAAACTAATACGACGTAAAACTCCCATATCACATAATTCAGTGTAAATATTTTGATCCAGCAACGATTCACATTCTTTGTAACGATAAGATATTTTACAATGTCGATCATATACTTTAACTAGGGGTAAAATGGTCATTCCATCTTAGACCCTTCCTTCACGGTATCACAAAACACTCACTCCTCTCTCCCATAGGATCCATTCTTGAATAATTAAGGGTCCCCCAAGAATCCCCAACACTTGTAATATAATCCAAGGAAAACATGTAAACAACTCATACAAACACCTCAAGGGGGAGATGGGGTTGAACTTGAACGAACGAATCCATCCCCACAACCCCGTACCAAATTGGTCGAAACTCCCCATTAAAAAATGGACCATTTATCTTGGCGATAGTGCATGTTTGCCTTATATAAAAAGGCCAAAACTTTGATTGATGTGAATGCGTTGTCTTTGAGGGTTAGTTAGCCATTGGAATGGGCCATCAAAGACTAAATATTTATGGAGCGGAGTGAAAGGGAATTCATGCTTGTAAATTTAAATGTTTGATTGAAGGAGGATTCTGAGTTTCCATAACTGTCTTTTCCTGTTACCCATGCATGCTTTTGTTTGAGGTGAAAAATGAAAATGGGGGTACATCTTCCCTAGGAGAATTACGTTGGGGGAAGTTAATTGCATTGTGGTCCAGTTCATCAACTTCAAGTACGAGTTCTTAGTGCAGCTTTAACTTTTGTTGGCTTCACATTAAAGAAAAGTATTTCACATGCATTCAATGTCGAAATATCAACTATAAGAAAAGAATTTCACTTTTTTTCCCAGGCGGGTTGTGTGCACTTAAACTTGTAAAACTTATGCAAATTGGAGTTGGTTCAAGCGGTGGTTAAAGACTTTTTTTTAGGGTAATAATACATTTTTAAATTTATCTAACCACTTGGAGTGTATTAAAAAAAAAAAACTTGCAAAATTGATGAAATTTACCATTTGCTTTTAGATTTTAGTCAAATGAGTGCAATATGAAGAATAATATTTTATACTTATCATATATTTTATTGAAATTTTTTAAAAAATGACAAATTAAACACAAGTATAGTACATTAGTGATATAATTGATTGAGATACAATCATCGCATTGAGTCGAACTACTTAGACAAGACTCTCCCTACCGAAATTTAAAAAAAATGACAAGTGAAACTCAAGTATATGCACATAGTTAGTTGTTTGATTGAGATTCAATCGTTCAAGATGAATTAAAACATTTATGTGCAAAAAATTTTCTACTAATGAAAGTTACTTTGTCAGAGACTCAAATATAGTATCTTTGATTAATTTAGCATATCATTGAAGGACACTACTCAATGAGTTTTGCAACATTCCTATAAGAAATTCATCCCAGTGAAGATAATTTGGTCATGGATTATATAATTAAGGCATGTAAATGGGTGGGTATTCCCCGGGCTCAGATCCAAATTTTAAAAAAAAAATCCAGACCCATACCCATATATGAGACCCAGACCCAGGTTTAGGCCCAGACCCAATTTGAATTTTTTATGGGTCTGAGTTTGAGTACAGACTATAGACCCATATAAGATCCAATTACCCATTATTCAAATTCTACTCAATTGATATCCAAATTCATAATTAACAAATTATTTTAAAAAAAATACTAATCATTTTAATTTTATCTTATTATATAAAATATATCAAAACATACAAAAAAAATGTTTGACTCAATTTCGATCCAATTTACTATTTTAGATCCATTTGACCTATTTGTTCAGTTTTTCTACCCGTTCGAAATATTATGGGCCTATTTATTCCATTTTATTCATTTTGGCATATTTTGGATCCCTTTTTGAAGCGTTCGGCCCGTTTTTGACCTATTTTACACAAAATAGACCCGTTTTGAATATTTTTCGACTCGTTCGACCTATTTTGGATCTATTTCAATTGTTTTTCGACCCCGTTCGACCTATCTTTAACTAATTTAGCCCGTTCTATTCATTTTCAATATATCTTGGAGCCGTTTCACCCTATTTTGAAGCGTTAGACCCGTTTTTGACCTATTTTACACAATACGGACCCGTTTCGATTATTTTTCGACCCGTTTGACCTATTTTTAACCAATTTAGCCTTTTTTATTCATTTTAAATAGATCTTGGAGCCGTTTTACCCAATTTTGAAGCGTCCGGCCCGTTTTTGACCTATTTTACACAATACGGA
>JBBMKE010000003.1:13295705-13309976 GCA_037834125.1 Lippia alba
AAGTAAATTTTTACTACCATTTTTATCATCATTGCCACTAAAAGGAGCATTATTTGTCTCGTCTTCAACTGAGGAAGGATTAGATAGAGTGCTGCAGTTGGTAACCGGACTATGGCTTCTTTCAACTTCCAAATTCTTGGAATCGGGATTTCTCACTCCATCTTCTTCACAACTTTTCGTTCGGAACAAAATTTCACTATATCCAGTCTCTCGATCTTTGTCAGTAGCAACAACCTTGAGAAAATAATCTGTATCAGGACTCAGACCGGAAAGCAGAAACTTTTTCATATTCGGTGAAAACAATTTGGAACTCGGTTCTTGCAGATAGTTCTTGTCATCAGCTTTTCTATGCCATAACAAACACCCCATTTCATTCATATCATCACAATCAAGAATCACTCTAATTGATGAATCACATATATCTTCAAATCTCACAAGCTTCAAGGCAAGCTCATTTCCATCTAGATAAAAAGAAAATTCCCAGAAAATAGTGAGTCATATGGTAATAAATACACACACACGCGCAGAGAGAGAGAGAGAGAGAGAAACCAGAAGGGGAACCGGATGTTCTTTGAGAAAGGATGGATTCTAGAGACTTGATTGCGGAGGAGCAAAGTCTTTGAATTTCTGGGCCAGATGAGAGCCTGTTGACAATCCCCCTAGCTTTCTTTACAGGTACACCGGTTAGTGGTCCCACATCTTCTTCAAGTTTTTCAACTGCTTCGTCAATTAATCCACATAGATTTTGGTAGTGTTTGGTTCCAGCAAGAATCTTTTGGCATAAGGAGAGCCTATAGCACAATATGTCAACCCGTCTAGTCTCCCTTGCCACAACGAGCTGCTTTCTCCAAGAACTGCATTACTTAGTATGTCATTTCTCCATTTCCCAATTTTCAAAAGAAAAAAAAAAAAATAAAACAAAAGGCTTAAGTATTTGGTCAATGGAAAACATCATGATGGAGGAATGCAAGAATTTGAATATGACAGGCAAAATGGCTCGTATTTGGATGAATTCATATTACAACTGATTTCAAATCCGTGAACTCGTGTTTTAAGCTGATTTTGAATCATTACAGAAGATAAGAAATTCGTCAAATATGAAATGACAGTTCCAAAACAAAGCAAAATTCTCAGGACTTGAATAGCACAATAAATCCCCACCAGATATCAAAAACTACATCACATCAACTACTATTTTCATATTATACACAAAGAAGAAAGGTATTATCAGAGATATTTGCAAGTAATTCTGGAAGCCATGAAAATAGACGCTTTAAAAGCAAATCAAAAAACCAGATAATTACCCCAGCAAATCATTCACTTTCCCACAAGAAACGCAACAGAAGCTCCCATCAAGTCCTTTATCTTGCCTATCCTTTGAAATGCCCGACTTTTCATGCCTCAAGGCACATTCCAGGTGGCACGACATCCCACACGATACCCCATGAAAGGGAGGATCAGAATTGCAAATTAACCAAAGGCTAGGGTCCTTATTATCATCATACTGGCGACAAATGCAGCAAGAGCACCTCTTGCAGAAGACATCCTCCCGGCTCATTTTAGCTTTACAAGCTGAATTCTTGCAGACTACGGTATTGACCGAATCCACATCAGGAGCACTAGTTGTAGGAACCGAGTTTTCGGATTTTCTTTGCCTCTTGGGTGTCCTTTCATCGTTTTCAGATGTGGGATTCGGTTCTTGTGATTTCTTCTCACATACGATTTTCAGAAGTTGCTCTATTATCTTTGACTTTGTCAAGCCAGTGTATTTTCTTTCTTTCCCAAGCTCTGCACATAGGATCTGCAGTATTTCTTGACGGCTCCACGAATGTAGGATTTCCGCTGCACCATCCGACCAGTTTGATAACTCGTACACTAATTCTCTCTTTTGCTCCATAGTCAATTTGCTGCACCTTGATGGATCATACACCGATGCTGGACACAGAAGCGATTGGAAGAAATCATCATTAAAAGAAATTCAAACATAAAGATCAAATCAAATGGATTCTATAAGAGATTGCATTACTGAAAATCAATGTAAGAGATTTATTGGAAACAATTTAGTTAAACAATCACAACCAACCATCTATAGGAGTTGAAAAGATTTACAGCAATAAAATAACAACAGCTGCAACCAACCCATTTCCCAGTCATCATCTATCACTTTTTTCATCGTTAAGCATCTTTGAAAATCTTACAGAGTAGGTAATTCCAACACTGTTCAACACATTTACTAGCAATATAAAAATAAAAGGGCAAATAAAATAGGAAGAAAAAAAGGGCAACAATGGAGTGTCTGCGTGAGTGTGTGAGCATGCGTGTCTGTCTCTGTGTGGTCTCCATTTCATCGAAAAAAGAAATCCCAAAATACATAAACGAACAACAATAATAACACCGAAAAAATCGATTCAACAAACAACAAATCACGCGTGAAACCAAACACCAAACAGATCCACCACGAATCTCAAATCCCATTCTTCACAAAATAAAAAAAAATAAATAAAATTCAATCTTGTCCCCATCAAAGAATCATAACCAGAGCAATCCTTGAACGAAACAACCAAGATGAGAGCTTTTACAGAAAACAAAAATCGAAATACAATGAAACAAGAAAAGGGGCAGGAATCTTTTTACCCTCCAATGAAGCATCCATGGCTGATGTCTGTATTCGAGTAAGAAAAGACTACGCCCACATTAGCAGCGCATCAAAGCCCATTTTAGCTTAACCTGAAAGACTCAATTTTTTTAACTCCCCACATACAGACATAAAGAAAGAAGCCATATGATATGTGTGTGTGCTTCAGAGTATTATACATACACATATAAACCACCAAAACATACCATATATATATATATATATATATATAGAGAGAGAGAGAGAGAGAGAGGGATACAATTACCAAGAAGAGGAGAAGAAATCCATGAAAGATGGGTCCGTAACGTGGGCTTCTCATAACCCGAAGCAGAATTGGGTGTGAATATATACAAATAAATAGATATATATTGTGTGTATATGTATTGAGGAAGGGATGAGAGAGAGAGAGATGTGGGCAGTTGAGGAGAGATGAGAAAAAGTAAGAGGAAGAAAAGCGAATAAATATATGAGGCCAAGCAACAGGGAAGCAAAAAGCGGCTGACTATGGAAGCCTATAGCTGCAACCTAGCTAATACTGCAAAAAAGAACGCTGCGATAAAAACACGACATGATATAAATATAATATAAAAGACGTCGAACACAAACAAAATAATAAAAATATGATATAATATGGATATAATATAAATATTTTTATGTAAAAGATATCCAACATGAATATTATAGTAATAAATAATATTTTTTAAAATTATTAGTAACTTCGGTAACTTTTCTTTTTTACCTTTACCTCCCTCACGCAACAACTTCTCTTCGTACCATGCACGATTCATACATTTCTTGTTTTTCCTCATTTAATGCCAAACGTCACAAATGAAATCAATCTTCCAAATCCAAAGTTTTTAAACTTTCAAGATTTCTGTAATCATGATTTTAATCGTTGCGTATTGGTTAAATGTTAAATAAATTATTGTGTTTTTACTGCCATTGCCCCGCCCCGTACGTTGATTTTTAAGTGAGATTAACCAAACTTATATATATATATATATATATATATATATATATATATACACGCTATCGGCTATTCTGAATATACAGATTCTGACTCTTATTCAATTTTTATTATTATGTTATATATTATATTATTAATGTAAATGCAGTTTAAAAAATATTATATTATTCTCTCATATTATATCCGTTACAAAATCAAAAATTGTATTGGACACATTTATATTATATTTTTTTTAAAAAAAATAACTATACCATTATATCCCTATGGCATCTTAATATGTATGTAACAGACAAGGTCAAGTAGGAGCTTGTGAGATCAAATGGCTCCATTTGAATTTTATTCCTTAACTATATATGTATATATATAATTCAAATGTGTCTTTTTATTTTAATTTTAATTTTCTTTTTTTAAATAAAATTGAAAAGATATATAACTAATATTCAAAATATCTTTTTACCCTTAATGATAATACTAGAACGCAAGTATTAGTATCCATACATCAGATATTATATTATATGCAAGTATCTTGATATAGGATCATCTTATTTCAAAAGGTTTTAAAAAGTGATGCTTTATTTGGCAAGAGAGAATCTTTATGAGCTTTGATTATTCAATTTTATTTTATTTTACCCTCGAGTAAAAATTAAATCTATAAATCTATAATCCAAATACAGTATAGTGTTAAAAATAAAAAGAAAAGAAAAATATGTGTTCATATGGTAAGGATATCTATGGATGCCATTTGTTAATAATTAAGGTGAAAAGTCTGAGATTAAGTCGTGGACTCAATTCTATGAATGCATGCGTTACATTACATGATAACGACTAAAATGTTTTGACCACTATTTTAATTTTTAACTACATTTTTCATGTGTTCAGATTCGAAATAATTTTTTTTATTTTATTTTAAAGATCCGGATTAAATAATCAATGGTCAACCTAAAATATCAAGATCCTATTGGAGCGCCAAAGCCCAAACGAACAACCGGGGATCAATTTGGATAGTAACGTATAGTTTGAAAATACAACTTATTTTGATACCATGTAAAAGTATGTGTTTGATTGACATAACTCACTTAAATAATTAAGTAATGAGAAATTTGTCACAATTTATTAAGTGACACATGATTTGTCTTGATATTCAATTAGCGTGGGATATGTTAAAACTTAAAACTTTTGCTTTTTTCTAATTAAGGAAACATTTAAAACAGATTAAAAGTTCATCATAAGTGTCGAAGACAGCCAATGGATCGATAAGGCGAGAGTTCCATTAATATATGTCTATAAAAGCTTTGAATATTAAAGTACTTGATGCGCGCTGCAAGAACAATTACAATCTAATTAATGGGATCTAATCTCTGTATTTTGTTGTCGAAATTATATTAACTTAATGATATATATATATATGACGATAATGATATATTTTTTTTAAATGAATGAAAGTGCAAGTAAGAAATTATTGACTTCGACTGTATGTTATCTATATAACTACAATGGGAGATCATCAAATAGGTCAATAATTATCATCTACCACTATAAAGAAATCGATTACAAATATAAAGAAACTCGTTATTTATATCTGATTGGAATTACTAAAATATAAAAATTTTCATATAAATTATAGTTGTATTTATAAAAATTTGAATACAAAATATATGTTCAAGTTCATATAAAATCGAACACTTAAATTACACAATTTGAGCAGATATACATTTGGACCTAATGTGTTTTGGGAGGTGGTTGAATCTTGTGCATCATATGGTATCTTAAATCCCAATATCTGAAATTGATGATGTTGTATTTATGTGAGACGTAAGGTTAGTGGAGTGTTGGTGGCGTAGGCCTTTTATTTTGAAGGAGGTCCCGAAATCATTGGTCTTAGTTGTCCACATTATTGAAATCTAAAAGACTCGGCCATCTAATGCTAGCTCATCTTGACCTATTGGAACACCAAATATCCGTAATTTTAATTCGAACTTGATTCCATTAAAATAATATAATAAAAAGATAAATATTTAACACTCATCGTATAATTGATCAAAAACTTAGAAAGAATAATAAATTAAATGACATGTATATTGCATTGTGTAAAATTAACTGGATGAGTTTTAAAAATATAATAATACGGGATAAGTGGATCGAATGTATAATTAAACGAGTCTACTTTGTTAAATATTATAAACACAAAGTTTAATAACATTTTCTAAGATTTTGAAATGGATTATTCTTTGAATTCTTTTAATGAGCCTCAAATACCGTCCGCAACGGAGCGGTTGACAGCACCTTAAGCTAACAAAATTTAATTATACTAATGCATATTTAGAGTTAGCTAATACCCCAATTTTCACGTTTACGCTTCTTAAATTCAACCAATAATTCTTCATGTTTATTTATTTCTCCCTTGTAATTAATAGTCTCTTTATGACATGCCTAACAAAGTATGCAGTTCTTGGAAAGAAAAAAAAAAAGAAGTATGCAGTTTGCAAAAAAAAAAATCTCCATTTTTAATACCAATATTTCTAACCCGAATCTAATTATGTCAAACCAATATTACGGACACAATAATATTTTATATTTAACCTATAGTTGATGATAAAAATTTAAGAATAATTGCTAATTAAATAATTAATATAATAAATTATTAAACGATTAATTGTGGTTGGATGGAAACAGTCTTGATCTAAAATTTAATTACCCATCAACTAGGTCAAATGGTTGTGGGACCTGAATTTCTCAGGGTTTAATCATAGTGTGGTCTCCGTCCAAATATTGGCTAATGAGCTGCATGAAAATATATATTATCCCATTGGAGGTTCGTTCGTCAAAATTCGATACCTATATGTGTTGAGTTATTTTATTCTTTAGTGAAGCAATGAGCATATATTCAAGTATTGATCCATCATTTTAGCATATAATCACAATGAATGATCAAATGAACGCTATCGATCGAGTCAATTTTGAGTGCAGGGTTTTAATTAGAAATCGACTCGACGCTTGCTATTTAAATTTTACATCTTTTATTATTTTAAATTTTAATTTCATTTTTAATAATTCAAAATAGAATTTCACGTCCATACTCGTATTATCAATCTTTTAATGTGGACAATCTCATTCACTCACCACTAATTAATAAACTTGTGAAAATCTTAAATAATTAATTGTATTGCTATAGGTGTCAGTGTGTGTTTGTGTGTTAAAAAACTTATAATAATTGCATGTGGCGATATAAAGTAATGTTTAGCAATGGATTAAAACTTAAAAAGTGCCATGGCAACTTGGCAAGTTGGCTACCTCTCTTATTTGGTAAATTCTCGTAAATCAATGTAATACTTAATTAAACTATTTGTTTTCCCCAGATTCTTCGACGTCAAGACTCAAGATCAGGTGGAAATCTAGATTCCCTTTTTATGTGCTATAATAATTTATTAATCTTTGGTATTACAAAAACAAACTTTTATTTCATTTTAATTATCAAATATCAACAAGGTAATTCTTAGCGTATATTTTTTGCAACGTTGAAATATGGGTTAGAAATTTCATTAATTTACAAAAAAGAAGGAAAAAAAATTGCCATAATTTATAGAGTGACATCGGGACTAAATGTTGATAATTATATTATATCTACTGCAAAAAATAAATTTAATTATTTTCATATTGCATGATACTGATATTCTTTTTTTAACACACTCCCTCAAAGTGATCAAAGAAATTTAAATTCACAATTATTATCATGAAAAAAAAAAGTTCTTAATCACTTTGACCGTCCTTTTAAATGTTTTAGTTGTTATTATTTACTACTAGGGACATATTTATTGTAATATATTATTGAAATACGTTTAATTGAAGGCGATAAGAAACCCAAAAGAAAAGCAATTATTAGTAGAAAAACCTTAAACAATTGATATTGTTCACGGAAATTAAATGACGAGAGCTATTAAGATAGAAATATTTTCTTGGGTACAAATTTATAAAATAGATAAACGAGAGAAAATGAATAAGGAGATAAAACGTAGCCCGTGAGTATATAGGCACCGACGTCGTTTGCAGTGTTTGTGGTCAGTATTTCGGAGATTGTCACAATTGGTATCAATCAATTTTTGTTTCTATAGAAGAGGTTGAGCAATGCGTGCAAGTCACAGGCATTAAATCACATTTTCAACCCTTTAGAGCTTAGATAGTTGAATTAGTGGCTTTAAAAGCCTTTACGGCTCAAGATAATCACAATTATTAAATATTAACCATGCCTTAATGTCTATGAATAAAATCTGTATAAAACAAATACAACTTGTGTCCTATTAAATTTCAATATTCTTGTTTGGCAACAATAATATGAGTTCGAATTCTTTTGACAGGTGTACATATTTAATAAAAAAACATATTAAATCTCAAAATATTATTCCAAAACAGTATTATTATATGCGAGTGAATCACAAAATCGACATCATGTTAAATTAAAAAAAAAGTGCGAAAGGTAAATATTGTGAAATACGACTCGTTATGACAAAAAGTCTTGAATGAAAAATATTATTTTCGAAATGGTGTAGCAAAAATAGATATATTTATGAGAAAGAATTTAATTGAAACAAAGTGATAACGGAATGAATACTATGAATGATGTGAAAAAAAGAGAGATCGGTGGAGAAGAATAATATGTTGCATAATTCACCGAATAATATGTTGCATATATATAGTTGAAGTATCACCAAAGTAAATTAGTTAGGTATGTTATTTTCTTATAAATAAAACTTTTATTAAACTTTTGAAAGTCCACGAGAATCTACTCTAGCCAGTGCCAGTATTTATTCTTAATTCGTTCTTGAATTGTTTTTAAATTCTTTCTCCACTTCCGTGTTTTTCTTCTTTTTCTTGGTGATGCGCAATCACTCCAATCTATTGATACGTACGATCTCTATAAAATAAATTTCAAATGATTTTGCGTATCATCAATCATAGATTATATATGTGAGAATCTCTATATCCTTTCACGTAACATGCTACTAAATGATAATTAGCGTACGTTAAAGAAGTCATAAAATACTCCTAAAGTTTTAACACAATACAAACCTCAAATTTCAGTTGTAGACCACCAACCACACAGTTAAAGATTAACTTTCTATAAATTAGCATGAGTTTTTGTCCCCAACTCCCTATTTTGTCGGGATACGTCTCGAGTGCTAAGTTTGTGAATCTAACAATATATGATAATGTGAAATATCAATTATACGCTAATTCTTTCAATGTGAAATGTTAATTATATCCTAATCGTGATCATAAATGGTTTCGGTTTGTCATTTTCATAGAAGGTGATGATATAAAAAACACTTAAATTTTATGTGAGCATGAAATTTGACGCAAGATGAAGACTTTAGTTTATTAAACCAAAAAATGGTATGATAGACATTTTCCATTAAAAAGTGGTATTAGATCCACAAATTTAACGCAGTACCCAACAATATCAAAATTTTATGAACAAAAACTTAATAACATAATATTTTTTAAATGATAATTTATAACGTAAATTTTTTTTTTAGCTCATTTTACTTAAAAAACTCAATTCATTATCAATCCTTTTTTATCGCCCACTAATCAACGGTTCATTTCTACAATTCATTAATCTAAAAGATAATGTGGTTTGAGATTTTATCCCCAAACCTCAGTTTGTCTTCATCTTTTACAAATGTGTCTAGAAAACCACAACCAATTTTTGTAACTTATAATAAAACAATAAAAATTAAATTACATGGACAGAAAACCTTAGGGACATCGAATGTAGTTATCCCAAATGTGTATATACTAGAATAGAATACGAGGGAGCTGGTGTTGTTTGTTCATATATACATGGTTAAGATAAGCTTGAAAGAAGGTGACAACATTTTATTTTGTTTTGTTACATATAAGGTATTATTGATGTATAATTCACGTCTTATTTTAACTTATGTCATCTTTCATTTAATTGGACCGGCCTTATCAATGTCACATTGTCACTATTCTTTCTCAATATCTTCTAACTTGCAAGACTTAGACACTAATTCATCAATCCTACGAATTTCCAATGTTTTACGTCTCCAGTACTATATTATGATTTTGAGTCGGATTGAATTTTAAATTGTAAAATTTCATTTACTAACGATAGTTGTGCACTTAAAAAATTAAATATTAGATCGGTAGTTAAGTAATTACATCAAACATATGGGGGTCATTTGGACCTTTTTGTTTAGGGTTGTTGCTAGACCAAGTTGACTCATGTTGTAATTTGGTTTGTGGAATATTATCAATGTAATGATTTGTGGTTTACCAAAGAAACCTTGGAAATGTCTAAAGTAATTAAATTAATTTATCTTTAACAGTCGTACTTAATGCAAACAATGTGGGACGTGCCAAGTCAAGTGATTGGGCCAAATTAATCTTCAACGGAATGATTTTTCAAAGTAATTTACCTAACAATCTATGTTTATTATGTATGTTACGAATGCATCTCACGACACACGTCGATGTTTGTTTCCACATACTTTCATGAATATTTTTTCTTCGCTTTACCAAAAAAAACATATATATGATGAATATTTTTCTTGGCTTTTCACGTAGTTGACTTGGGGTTTATTTCCACATAATCTTTCCCCCCCTAATTAAATTTCCCAAGGAAAGCAATAGCTAATTAAAATAGGCCCAATTTGGAGTTTCACCTTCAAATCATGAAATGTAGAGTTCGAATAGAAATAAGTAGCCCATTTTGGGTTTTGAAGCCCATTTGGTTAACTTAATTGTAGGAACATGATAGCAAGAACACCCAAATGTTGGGTTATATAATTGTGCATCGTTTCTTGTTAAATTCACCAAAAAAAAAAACCAGCGACACAGATATATCTTAAATTTTTCTCATGAAAAGTATTAGACATAATGTCCCGAATATTTGATACAATATAACACCGCAAAATAATATCGTTAGAAGTGTTTATGTAATAGAGAACTGTACACTACTATCTCTAATGCTCCGACACTTCTAAAAATATCATTTTGTCGTGTCGTGTCGTGTCGTGTCGGACACTGTGCCCGACACTTCTCACGTGGAAAATTCACAAAAAAATCCGTGTCGTGTCGTGTCCATGTCGCCGTGTCCGTATCCGTGCAACATAGACTACTATACAAATCAAATTAGTATTAATTAATTATGTAATTAATACACAATTAGCTAGGAGCGCATTTTGCTTAACTTTTTCTTAAGTAATTAGGAGGAATAATATTTTTCTCTTTCCTAAGTTATATTTTCTATTTTTTTTTGGTCAACTAATTAAGTTATATTTTCTATACTTCCCCCCATCCCAATTTTCTTCTCTTTTCCTTAGTTATATTTTCCATTTCCAAAATTTCTTGAACCAAACTTAGTATTAGTAACTTGTTTTTGACAAAAGAGTTAGGTTCTCTTTTTTCTCTATATATTTATATAATTCGTGGAAAACTTAGAGTCCATCCAAGTTGGGAGAATATAGTACAATGGGGGTCATGAAATGATGTGGACCTGGCTGGAAAAAGCTTTGTCAAAGCAACTCTACCTTAAACATTAAAAGAGAAAAATGAGCCAAAATTGTGGTCAAACCATGGACAACAAAGGGGCGCCGAAAGCTCACGGGAATATTAGACACAACAAAATAGCCCAGCACGGACAAATCATTTCACTTCTTTCATACTCTTTAAAGTTTAAACTACTTTAACTTAACTTCATTTCAATTACTAGATTATTATCCAATTTTATTTTCATTCTAGTTAATTAGTTATGGGGAAGGTTATATATGTGTAGGAGCCTCTTGGCTCGTTTTTGGAAGGCAATATTGCTCATATTTGGCGTGCAGGAAATACGTGCGCTGACTTTCTTGCTAAGAAAGGTCATTCTTGTTACGAATTAACGATTTGAGATATTTTTGACCAATATATGAAAAAATTACTCGAGAAGAATTATCTCACCTTTGAAACTAGGCAAGTCTCCTTTTTGTTGTACTTAAAAAATATGAATGGGGTTGATTTCTGTCTTACTTCTATATCTCTATGACAAAGTATTAAATCAGAATTATTGCACCTCCAATATCTAATTCAATCAGATTAGTGATACTTAACTAAAGAGCATTTTAAAACCTACACCACTCCCAATTTTTCGGCACCTAATCCATCAAAACCTTTTCCAAATTTTTAGTGAAGTCATTGAAAATTCTTCTACTTGCGGAGAACTAGAAACTAAAGTTGCAAGTGATTTGAGTAGCAAAAATATTAAGTATTTTGGGGAAAAGTAAGAATCAAATATAAAAACAAATCAAAGTAGTTGTGTATTTTTAAAAAAATGAAAATAATTTTTATTAGACTTAAATAACTTGCATATATTTATGAAAATGCCAGGAAGATTAGATAAGAAGCCAACTGACATTTCCTTTTAATGTGCTTTTAGTTTATAGGCAGGGAGTGAGCCAGGAATTGGGATGAGGGTGGCGAAAATGCATAAGGGGAATAAAAATAAAAATTTTCTAAAATATATAGGTAGTAAACAATATTTTTCGAAATTTGGGGGGGCGAAAACCCAAAATAAGGGAGACAAAACTAAAATTTTTCTAAAATCTATAGGAGGTAAATAAAATTTTGTAAAATTTAGGGGGGGCGAGGGCCACCCCCGGCCCCCATGTGGCTCCGTCTCTGCTTATAGGTATTTTCTACTTAAAATAAGTAAAAATTAAAATTTCAAAAACTGATAAAATACTGAAAATAAACTATATAAGCCCTGATTTATTTATTTATAAACTTTGCAAATACTCTAGCTCTTTGTATATGTTAATTAATGAAAATTGAGATAAACTAAATTTCTTACTTCTAAAATGATGCTTGATCAACATAAATGGCCTGTTAAACGCTCTAATATTATGCTCGGAGTTGTAAATTACATGAAAAGTTAAATCATAAAACGTTGAAACACTAACCGTAACATTGCAACGTTGAGCCAAAAAAAGAAACAAAAAAGAAAAGAAAAGGAAAATCACACATTTTCTAGTCTAATCAAACTCCCGGATGATAACATAAAAGTTGAAACTCAATGCTAAAAATAGATCAGAATAGTAAAAAAACACGGATCATAAATAAAAATATCATTTAATTATGTTGTGTTACATCAAACATTTCTTATATGAAAATTTTTTAAAGTTTACTCTGCAAAATACACTCTGAAGTTTGAAAAAAATTGCACTACAGATGAAAAGCATCATAAAGTTCGACAAAACAGCTCCGAAGTACGTAACCACCATAAAAGAAAGCTTTACTTGAACAATTATTCAATCAAGAACATTTATATATAGCATTCATTTGATTAAATTTCCTTAAACTAGGAAAACTAATTCCTTCAATTTCTAGAGACATGTCGGTAAAAGCCTAAAAGGGAACAAAAGGGAAAAGAACCTCATAACCCAAAGATTCAGTTAAGCACATGACTAGCACATATTTATATATATATTCATAATGATTGTCGATCCCATTTCATTTCCAATCCATGCAAAAAAGCACAAAATAAAGCGCCCCAAAAACTATCCTCCTTTTTGACCAAACCACCTCAACTTGTTCTCCAACTTAACAACATTAACACCATCATCATCATTACCACTCTCATTCCATGCCAAAAATCGGCGTCTGAAACGACGACAGATGAGGTTTCACAGGCTGGAACAATGGCGACACCCAATTCCCTCCTCCATTGCTAAACACCACATTAGCTTCATGGCTCGTACCGTTGCTCGAACTGCTCGTACTCGCACCCGTACTCGCCCCATTGTCATAGTTACTGTAGCCACATGCACCAATATTGTTCAGTAAACCCTCATTTGTCACGTTGTCGCCGGCCTGAAACTCAATGGCGAAAGGTGTCGTGTCGGTGCATCTCATGGTTGCGCTGTCGTTGGCGTTGGGTTCGGGGAAAAGTGTCACGTTGGGGTCTTTGGGAGCTTGGGATTGGTTGTAGCCTAGTGCGGCCCACAGGCTTGATGTTTGATGATCTTGTTTCAAGGGTAGGGCGAAGTTGATGGTGTTGGCGGGATTTTGTGGCGGGAATGGGATGGAGGAGGACGAGGGGAGATCATTGGTGGCGGAGACGATCTCGTCCGTTGGATCGATGATCTTCTTGTTGTCAGCTGATGGATCGGAAGCTGGTTTTGATTTGTTCATGGCACCGCCGATGGGGAGATTGCTGCAGGCGATGGTGCGGATGTCGTAGCGGCTCATGTCGAAGTTGGTGACCGCATTTAGGCCTCGGAATTTGATCGCTGCAATGTCGTATGCCTCAGCTGCTTCTTCTTGCGTGCCTGTTGGGAAAAGTAACGGTAAATTGGTCGCCTTTAATATAGGAGTAAATTATTAACAAGAAAATAAAACACCTAATGCTTACATTGGTCCCCATTAAGTAGATAGTTCAACATAATTTCAGGCTATAATTAAAATTACCATTGACTTTTTCCATGTTCCAAATTAATGAGCAACATGCCATTCAGTAAATTATTATTTTTTTCTATATCCCATTATTCACCAACTACCTAGCATAACGTAAAACTACACCAAATTTAAAAAGAACATTATTCATATGTATTTATGTACTATATATATAAAAACCAAGAATCATAAAGGAGAACACATAAAAAACATAAGAAAA
>JBBMKE010000003.1:13310076-13326990 GCA_037834125.1 Lippia alba
TTATTCATATGTATTTATGTACTATATATATAAAAACCAAGAATCATAAAGGAGAACACATAAAAAACATAAGAAAACTAATAAATGTACTATTATTTATGTGGAAAAATTCTAACTAAATCCTGACAACAATTTTTTAATAAATTAATAAAAAAATATCACCTAACTCAATGAGTGACGAAATCATACACAGAAATATCAGAATCTCATATATATTACAAAATACCCACATTCCAACAATGTTACTTACTATCATCCAATTATTTATATTTGTATGTGCATAAATTGTGCGACACAATACAAAAAATACCAAAGTCTATATTAAATAATTCTTGATTCGTTTCCATCCACACAATGTTAGCACCGTTGCAAAGGCCAAATATGTGTAGCCACGTAGAGAATTAATTATTGTGTTACATTATATTGTCAGACTTATAATGTTAGTTAATATTAGGGGACATCCACCGCCATGGCAGACCAATAGAAACCTAGTGACCGTATTAAAAGATCACTGGCATTTATGTTCTACACCTGTTGTTTTCCTGGTACGCCTGTTGTTTTCTCCATATTCTATTTAATTTTATTGAAGTTACGTGAAAGAAAGAAATAAGTAAATACTGAAAATGTGAACTTACTGAAGGTGCCCAGATAAAGATCTTTATTCCCAGCAACTCTTCCGATCCTGGCTTGCCACCGGCCGTGCTGGTGGTGCCTGAGAATATGAATTTCACTAAGTAATATTAATGACAATAATAAGGGTTAATCGCACTTAATTTGTTATTCAAATTATGCACATTTTGACATGCATTTACCAAGTGAACTTTCAATCATCACTAATTACTGTTCAAGAACTAAGCAACATGTTACTATGATCTACAAACCACACAAATAATTGCAGTTTAGTGTATATATAAACGGTATTTCAAACCATCAGAAAGTTAAAACAGTTCACAACCATCGGAAAGTCGGCATTCGCCGGCTGCAGCTGGTCTTAAAACCGCATATGTAGTAACCGCTGAGAAATGACTTTGGATAGCAAAGTATAAAAACGAGCACAGTTTAAAGTGAAGAATAATAACAGTAAATAAGGGTGGAAATTAGGAACCTTGTGACTCCTCTGTAAATGGAGGCCCCCCTCGAAAACCCACTACTTTTTCTGCAAAAAGAATACAAGAGAAATTAACCCCGCGTAACATATCAAGGAATTAATCAAAAAATTGGATCTTTTCCAGAATAGTTATCGCAAAATGGCAAGAATAATATCATCCCAACACATAATCGTACAAAATCGATGATCTCCACGTAAAAATATATGATTTTTAATTTCTTTCCCCTTCCGCTATAAAGATTACAGGAAGTGCTGCAAAATTAAAGATCATCAAAACCTTCTAAGTGAAGCAACAAATTCCTGCCTGCTCATATGCTTCATTTCTTCAATTTCCTTCTCATAATCCATCACCTACACACCAAATACACATTAATAAATTTCAATAATATCTTACATTACATACATACATACAGACAGACAGACAATTAAAAAAAAAAAAGAACACAGTACAAACAGTGGAACTTACATAGATATGGGAACAAGAAAACACATTCAGAAATATTGGACGTAATTTCTTATCACTTAACTGGAAAATTGGTGGTTGTGGTCGGACCCCAATACTTGAGAGCAGCAAGATCGTAAGCCCTAGCAGCTTTCTCTTCTTTATCATATCCACCTTTTTTCCATTCCAAAACAATTTACCAATTAAAATTTACACCATTTTAGTACACTGTCCTAAAAGAATGATGAGAATCCAAGGGGGAATCTAGCCAGTAACCACCCCTCAACTTTGGAAAATATCATTTCTAACCCAGGTTAAAAATCTTTGCGAACACTAAAGTAGCAACATGTGATGACGATCAAGTACTTACCTAAATAAACTGAAACGTTTGCAAAGAATGATGAATGTTGAATTTTGTCCGAACGAAGTCATCATTTCCCACGTTCGTATGCCATAAAGGGAAACCTCGTCAGAAAATTATGTTTGCGATAATTAATAACGTAATGAAACAAGACATCCCCTTTCACGGGATATCCCGTTTTAAATATTCGAATTTCATGTCTTATTTCACTCACATAAACACACCAGGTACAAATTGCTAAACGATTGAGATTAAGAGAATTTGGACTGTCCAATAATAAAATTGACGCGTCTATATGACTGAAAGAGGAGATGCAAGTCGACAAAACCCTAATACGGTGTACGAATGACGAACCTTGTCTTCCTTTCCGGCTTTGCCCTTCTCTCCTGCAACTATTATCCCATAAATGAGCTTCATACCTTCCTGTCCACCTATGTCTGAAAATGCGAATACAACAAAGTTAGGGGACTACAATGCAAACCCTAGCTACCCCGATCTTGCTCCTGATAACCAACTCACTCATACCTAGTCACTCCTCTAAAGATCGACGTCCGTTGGCCGAATGTCTCCACCACCTTCTTCGCCGGAGGATCCGGCGGCGGCGGCGCCACCACCGCCACCTCCTTCTGGCTTTCCCCACCACCGGAAAACCCACGTAAGAAACCAGCCGCTATCGTCTTGAGCTCAGAGTCATCATACATCTCCACACCATCAAACTGCGTCACCCCATCCGCGGCGGTGCCGCCGCCCAGAAAGTTCTCCAGCTTCGGCCCGGCTCCATTTTCTTGATCCCCAGCACCTGCAAAGAGAATCAAACACAACAGAAACGATATATCATCATATAGGTTCTTGTTATTTGCATGTAGTGACGACAAACAGTAATAATGATTATTATTATGAATTATCTGGAGTTGTGCATAGTTTTAAACTTGAAAAAAATAATAAAAAGTTAGGGGGGAAAAGAGAGAAATTGCTCACTCACAGTGATTATTATTAGGTGAAGAGTTGAATAAGAATTGGGAGTGGTTGGAAAGCGAGAAGGCGAGCCAGTTCTGATGTGAGGAATCCATATTATGATCCATTATCGTCGGTGAGCGTGAAAAATTAGACAGAGAAAGAGTTGTCTTTGGGAAACAGCGCAAGATCACTCTCAGTTTGTGTGTGTTTTGGTGTGAGAGAGAGAGAGAGAAAAGTATGAGAGAGGTAAATGGGAAGTAAATATGGAGAAGAGATGAACACAGATATAGAGGAGAGGTGAAAAGGAAATGTGCACCAAGAACGAGGCTTTTCTCTTGTCCCTCTCCCTCCAGGAAGTTTTCTAACAACGAATGCTTCTTTTGTATTTTCTGTAATTGTGTGTATTTTTACATTCTTGTTGGAAATTAGGGTGGATTGCTTACTGGAAAAGGAAGAAATTAACTGGTTTGGATGTATTTGTGGAACGTGTATCTGATCAACTAGGTCGGAAATTCCGGTTTCAGTTAAAATATTGGTTTTATTCATGATTGACTATGGCCAAGAATTCAAACTCAATGTTGATTATAGATTTAATTCGTAAATCCAACCTTATTTTTCTTCGTTAATATGAAGATTCTTCTTAAAAACGATATCTGATATAAGTAAATTTTTTAATCTAAAATTTAACAATTCGATGTTATATTTTTCATTATATCTTTACATTAGTAAAAATGCATAAATAATATATAATTACACGGAAAAAAAGGAATATATATAATTAATTTAGTGGTGATGTGTGTAATTTAAAATTGTTATAGTGAATCAAAGTGAAATTAACTTTAGGGAAGAAGAGAAAAAAAAGATGTAAAATAATAAAAGGTGATGATGCAGAGGAAGGCAAGTGGATTCCTGTTATGGGATGACTGTGGCGGTCTTCCTTTGCCTGTCTCTTCTACAAGCAAACCTATTTATGAACACCTTATTTATTATGATATTTTTATGAATATACATTTCTCTATTTTGTAAGATATAGAATAATAATGTTAAAGAGAAACAAAAAGAGGGAGACATTGATAATTTTGGTGCAAAATTTCATCATGTCCACGTACCCATCATGTCGCACGTATCAATCCGCTCCCATCAATTTTTCTCAAATTGAGATTTTTTTTCCCTAACCTGGTCATTATTAAAGAATCCTTGTAATCCTTTTTTTAAGATAATATATTCTGGAATTTCACATTATTATATTACTTCCACTGAATTTTCCCTTACCCAAAACACAACATATTAATTTTGGGAAGTGGTGTTTGGCGCGGATCGTAATTAGAAGCGCATATTTTTAATTATTTATTATATATTTGAACCAAACTTGAATTATTCTTATAAAATATATAACATTAATTTATTATATATAATAATTAGTAAATTTTAGACTGATCTAAAAATTTGTTAATTTAATGTATTTTCAATATCATGCATATGCATTTTGAACTCTATTCAAAACTAATCACTGATTATAGTATAAATCGAGATTGATTGAGGCCAAAAGGACATTATTTTTGTAAATTGGAGTTAGAAAAAGAAAAAAGAACCTGATTTGGCTCGACTCGACTTGTTAATTTGCATGTCTACAGAAACCATTGAAGGACACGTAATAGGTCACAAATTATCTCCTGTTGGTATACATAAAAAGTTCTGAGAAATATTCAAAAGAAAAAGTTAAACATGCAGGCTTTGCTACCACTCCACGATCTTTAGTAGATTCCACCACTTTTTTAAATCCAAATTAATATTAATTTTAATATATATATATATGAAAAATAATTGTCCGGATAAAAGGTGTAAGAAAATGAGCATGTTTTGTTGCGAGTACAATAGTGGTACGTACTTGATAGCCAGCATCTTTAATTTGTTCTCTTTAGGTGGTGTAAACTGTAGACATATAGTCATATATATAGATAGATATATACCACCCACCCGTGCATGCCATTTCAATTTTCACTTATTTTATATCTTTAATAAATAATTGAAAATAAAATTGGCAATTCCTTCTTCTTTGTTTTATAAATTTACAAATAAATTAACTCAAAACACTTTTTTACTCTATTTCAAATGATCGATGACGACGTTCTAATTCATCTATCATTCGATACAGTGGTGGTTCGATTCTATCAACTTATTATAGTAAAAAAAAATATTACGTATATTAAAAGTACCTTTTACATAGCAAATATCGAAAAATATATTTTGATATCTCAAATACAATAACATACCTACCAGAAATTACACAACAATTGGCCAAATTTTAACTAGCGAGAAACTTTATATGGAAGGGCGCATTGTAATATTTAATACCTAATAACACATATCTTAATTGTATGTATACAAAGTTTTCGAAATGCATAAATATTTGTAGGAAGAAAATGATCTACAAAGTTAGGGATTAAGACAAAGAGAAAGGTGAGATGAGAGACACAGGGATTGGGAGGCAATTCGGCGCCGCGTTGTTTGTTTTTGACCACATACAACTTAATTAATTATACACTTCTTGTTTCTAACTTTTTATGCTTAAAAAGTAAATAGAAAAAATTAATTTAGATTGAATTTAATTAATTTAAAAATATATTTATTATTTTATTTGCCACTTTTTTTAAAATCTCTCCAATTAATAATAAATATAAAATATTTACTCTCTTATTATATCGATTTGGCAAAATAAGATTCTGAATTAAGGTAAAGTGGTTGGTTGAACTCATAATAAAGAGAAGGATATAAAGTTTTATGATCATAATTTAAGGCCCATTTTCTGGTCTTCGGTCAAACAATCTTTGTTGAGTGAGACCGAATGATGCCACACGTTGGTACAAAGTACCTAAGAATTATTATTCCTCCCACATTGTTATTACTTATTAGTTATTACCCCATCATCGTCTTCCACTTCCCCCTTCATTTTAACTTTAATCAAATCATCATAAATTTGTTCCTTTTAGTTGTAACTTAACCTTTTCCTTTTCAGTCTTTTAGTTTAATTAATTGTTTATCCATCTCTTACTTACTATGAGCCAAATTCCAGTGATTGTTTTATTCTAATTTTTAGTCTTTTGCTGCAATTGTAATTTGGAATATGATGAACTCCTTTGAATGCATATAATGCATGCACAATACATCTATAAAAGGAAAAGGAAAAGCATCATGGATGATTGAAACTAGAACTAGTGCTAAACTTTATGTCCCTAGTCACTATATACGATACGAACACATTTCAAAATATTGCTTCATCATGTCGTATTTGATGAATTTAAAAAAAAAGAGAAAAGATTATATTGTTATACTCCGAATTCATAATCTCTGTTGAACTTGAGTGCAAGTTTTCAACTATATCAAGTATATAATTATGATATTGAACTCAAATTGCTGTGCAAAAAGAATATTTTTAGAGAACGTACTTCTTATATCTTTTTATGTAAGACAGGGTGTCATAATCACCCATCACAACGTGATATAACCCACGACCAACTCATTTGTATTGGGACTCTAGAGGTGGCCGACTCATTTGCATCGGGACTCTAATGATAGCTTCCACATACTTAACACTTTATCCTCTAGCCTCACGAGGTGTCTCCCCCCATTTGCTTAGCAAACACTTAGCTCCTGCGGCTGACAAACGTTTTTAATACCACCTGTCATGCCTCGAGCTCATGAGCCCAATAAACACGATGTACACTAGTATAACCACTACTCAAATAAGATATTTATTATATTTTCCAAATGCAGAACTGAGCATCACACCTTGATCTTCATTCCTATCGTATTGGTACCTTCGCATTTGTTTTATGCACATACACCTCCACTTAAGATACATTTGACAATCTACCATGCATCAACATAGAAACCATATTTTCACAATAGTCAATGCTGAATTCGCACATATAAAGATATCATATTTTTGTTGTGGGTATTGACTTTTGCGAGGTCCCCCGTTGTTGAAAGCCGAGCCTAAGAGGTCTAACGATTTAGATGTCCTTATTCAACGCAACATGCACATGCTTCCTTTATCCCCATTTGCTTTTGTGGCAATGCATGCAACTACGCTTGTAGCCAACACAGGGGCGAATGGGGACGGTCGATCTCGGATTCAAAATTAGTTTACTATTTCCATTACGCACACACTACGGCAGAGTTTAATGATGATACATATCCTTAAACATTCTTCAGTCACACGTCTACAAGAGAATATTAAGATATTACAAGATATGGATAAGATCTTCAATCATAAGAGAAAGTTGACATTTAATTTGTGAAATTCCTGAATCAAGAAGCGGTGGACTTGTAGTGAAATTCGTCGATTGTTGAGTAAACCAGCCCTTCGGATTCCAGAGCCTCCATGGCTTCTCTGTTGGAGATTAACAACTCAAATTAGTTTAATTATGTATGTGTGAGAGACAGAGAGAAAGATGGAGAGAGAGACATACATCATCTTTTCCTGGGAAATTTTGAGTTTCTGAGCTATTTCATTCCGGTGAACACCCTTTTCCTGTGACCTGAAGTAGAAAAGATTGCAATGGGTTCACGAGTAAAACAAATGTAGCAGCTATTTTGACTATGGGGAATGAATTATTGAGCAAGAATTGATGCCATAACACAGATCACAATTAACACGAGTAAATCAGAAGTATGGTTCTACATGACAGACACCAAATATCATTTACTAGCAGTACAAATTCTGCTAAATGGCAAAACATTAGCACCGTCTCTGTTTGGAATAACAAGATTGCAAATCATAAATATGCTATAATTTCCGATTCCTTGCTAGAATTTCGAAAACCACAAAAACATAAATATTTTTGTAAGATAAATAGCAAGCATTTTATACAAAGCCTCATCTAGAGATAAAAAATATGATTATTGCACAAATTTTTTTTAAAGAGGATATTTCTTTGATTTTCCTTAGCAATTATGATTCTCAATTAATCCCATTTAATTGGTGAGACGCTAGTGATCATATACTTGAATGGGCTCCCATTTAACTTATAGTGATTACAAGCCACTACGAAATCTCTATACCAAAAGGCCATTACATTCTCATATATTGTTCCACCTAACAAGCTTTGCATTTTCAAGTCATCACAGAAAATACTTGTATCCAGACATGTCGAAGGCTGTAATTTTTACGAACCATGATACCAACGCTACTATGCCTAATACACAAGTAATCAGAAACAGGAAAACATGAAGATAAATAAAAAAGATGGCTTACAGGGAGCTAGGTAATTGGAGATAGTCTAAAACCATCTTATCAATGCTGCCTAGTCCATCCAAGTTGTATTCTTGAGAGACCTAAATGAAATAAACAAAACAGGGTTGGCATAATAAGTATGCTAATTGGATATATTTAAAATATTCATCAAGGTAAAGATTCTCTTTAAAGAACTAACTTGACTAGAGGAGACTGCTTGATATCCATTTGGAGTACTGACAACTGAGGAAGCTGGAGGTGTAGAACTAAAATTTTGTACCTGGCCACAAGAACCATGAAACCGAATCATATAACACCAGTGACAATAGGAAAAAGTAGAAATGTTGGTTCATGCATTCATTTGCACGAGAAGCATATATAACATTTTAAGAAAAACCTGTAATCTAGTGTTGCTGCAGTGGGCATGTACACATTCAAGAAAGTGGTTTGCAATCTCATTGTGATCATTCACAGGCCTGAACATAATAGCAACTGATGTCAAAAACCAGAAATAAAATATGAAGGATCAAATGGTTTGTAGGGTAAAACAGTATGTGTTCTGTAGCATAGTGGAGAAATTTCACAAACAAAAACCTTGACTTATTTCATTATTTCATAAATCTCATAAAGTTATTGTTTTCGGATATCTGCAGTATCATGTCATTGTTTAGGTTCAGATATTATTCATGCATTATCATCTTCCAAGTTCCAACTGGCAAATATAAAGGAAAAGCTTGCTCCTGATATCGATTTCTACCACATAGATAAACAAGTAATTAAGTAATTGAGCAAATGCTACCTGATTGCATAAACAGTTACTTGCTTTTTTCCCTGAAAACTCTTCAAGTGCCCATGAATTCTAACATAATTCCCTTCCCTGATTAAGATGAAAAAACCATTTTAGCAAACAAAATCAAAGCTCAATCATGAGAAAATCGACAGATAGGGCTAGGTTGAAATTTTACGTCAATCCTTCCACTTCAATGGCGTCCTGCGAATCATTCACCCTGCCAAACAGTAATGCATGTGTCCAGGTAAGAGATCATGGAAGAGATTCAAAAGTTTAAGAAGTATACAAATAGTGCTGTGTGCTCTACAGGATCTCTCAAGTACAATAATACATCCAAGCATGTATTACTCTTTATCAAAGGATGGTCTAGAATTGACCAGCATTAGCACTTCATGAGGAGTGAGGTCCATTTGGTATTTACACAACCTGAGAAACGAAATCAGAGAAAACTCACCATCTATTGCAGCCAATACGTCCTGTACCATCGTCAATCACAAAGGAGACATCAGTGAGCCGTGGTGATTTTTCGAATACCATTCCTACCAATTTCACCTACAAAGACAACTCACCTCTGAGAAACACAATCAACATGAACTTACTGAAAATCGCAATACAAAACTTAGATTTCACTCTGAATGTCAGATTCACAGGAATATATTAAAAACTGTGTGATGCTGGACAACAACTCTGTACTTGCACCCAGTAATGCCAGAAGTTTACAATCTATAACTATCCTTGACTCGTAAGTTCTACCAGATCAATCAGTTCCCCATTCTAAATTGTAAATCAATGAATCTGATTTCAAGGAAGACTTGAACTTTTCAAAGAATTATAGGTATCTTCCAGAAAATAAAATATCATATAACTTCTTTTATTTGTTAGAACTCACAAGCATCCATTGTAAAGTAAAGACTTTCACCATAACAAATACTTCTAGTCCAATCATTGTTATTTACATCAACTAAAGCTATGTAGAAACATACATAATAATATCCAGGCCTTCAAGCAAAACTGGGTTGCGAAAAAGAAAAAGACGGGAAAAGAAATTACTTTATCATATAGATATAAAAGAAATGATCCTAAATGCTTTCAATTTTCAAGCTACAGTAATTACGTCAAAATAACACATCTAAAACAAGTGGGATTTAACTCACAACGGTGACTGTGTTCCATTTTTTCACAACATCGACAAAATTGAGCAATAAATAGCAATACACAAACCATGAGAAGAGCGAACTCACATTGTAAACACCAACACCATCGATACTGAAACTTGACTTATCGTCTGCAGAGGCACTCGATTCGATTATCTGTTTCACGGTCACCGGAAACATCGGCTGGTCATCCCGACTCTACACACAAAATTCACGAAATCAGACAACAACAACAACAACAACAACATCAGAAAATACATCACCAAATCGAAGTTGGCCAAGTTCATCTTTTTGATCTAGATATTAACTGCTAATTTGCGAGATTACTTACCTTGGCGGAGGTTGGGGAAGGGTCACTTGATTGAGATGAAACGAATCCTCCTCCGCCGGCGGAGAAGGCGGCCGTGGAGTCGAATTGGCTGCTCTCGAACATCATTTTCCCGATCTTAGCGCTAGTCCTTGTAACTGTATTCTAGAAATGTGCAGAATTTTGGAAACGGAGGTCTCAATTGGAGAAGATAAAGCACAAAGGGTTTTCGCGCCCTTTTCCAGAGTTTTGCCGCCATTTTTCTCCCTCAACCCTCACCACTTTTGATATTTCGCCATTTTTTTAGAAAAAAAGAAAAACGAATTATATATATTTAAAATATTTCGAGTTATTTTAATTTAGCCTTTTTTTTAGTTTATTGCTAATATAATCCTTTTATCTATATTATTATATTTACTATTATATTAAGCGTTAGGATAAATAGAAACCGTTTTGATATTTTAATTTTTTTTTTCTATTCCTAACTTTTTAAAATATTTTTTTGGACTCCTTTTTTTATTTTTTTCTTTTCTTTTCCTACTTTAAAATATATTTTTTCAATTTATTTACATATTATCTCTTTAACTTCAATTTTCTCAATTTTTTTCGTGCACACGTATCAAATGTGCGTGGTTACTACTCTGATTACTTCGAATGTAAATTTGATGTAATTTGTATCAAATTTATATTTGAATTTTGAGTTTTGATACATGACGACAATTGTATTATTATTTTTTTTATTATAAGTGGGAACGAAATAGCAATAGTTATTCCATTTTGGAATAAAAGAGCTAAAGACATGAGATTTCAAAATCTGGTACTATTTAATATTGATTTTTATACGCAACGAATGCGCGATCTTAAAGAGTTAATATTGATTTACCATATTAAATATATATTATATATCATGTGTTGATTTTGTGCAATCTTTAATTTGACTAATCAGAAATCGGTATTTGCCTATTTGGGCCTTTCAAGCCCAAAATTAGAAAACCCCAAATCCTCCATAGGCCCACAATCGAGAAGCCCAAACCAACTAATATTGTGCTTCGATGTTGGAGGTTGGCCATAATTTTGATATCTCCATTAATTAATGTTTTATTCTATTAATCCTCTTCTATGATTCACGCGTATGTATGCGATGATATAAGTAGACTGACACTGTGACAAATATTTTCTTCAAATTTAACACGATAAGGTTGTATAGTATTATTAAAACTTTATTCGTGCATTATATATATATTTTTAATATTCAAATCATTATATTTCATTAATAGTTATATACTATTCATTTCGATTTAGCAATAAGTAACATACACGATACAATTAAAAATTCGTAATACTAAAACAGCACCTACTTAATCAAAGATTGCTCTCTTTCATCCATTCAAATAAGCTTTCAAACATTTTGATTAAAACTCGTACTTCGAAATTTGATAACCAAAAGCGAACTTTATTTTTTGTCAAATAAAAATAAATCATATTATACGCGCATCAATGCCAACACAAAAATCCGTCTTATGCTTTAGTTTCATAAAGACTAGCTCAGTTTCGTGCTCATGAAAAATTCAAAGGAATTCTAAAATTAATCTCTTATTTTATTTATATACAAGCACGATATGTTAAAATTTTTAATAAATAATTGAATTAAGAGAAAAACAATAGTAATATTTAAAAAAAGTTCTCCTTTCCACTTAATTATCTACCAATACATGCTCAGACGTCGGCAAATGGGGTGTAATGTGTCACGATATCCCATCGTACTCCTATTCGACGTGGGATACACACTCAGCAATGATTACATCTTTTCCAGAATCCTGAGGCTGTACTACGTTGTATGGTTTCTTTGATAGCAACACCAACAAAAGATGAATAGCAAAAGAAAAATAAGGCTCATGAAATGTAGAAACGACTGCAATTAAAGGTGTGGATGGAAATAAATGATGGAAATACAATGATCATATTTCTTACATTATTAGACGAGAACCTTGTGCATAATGCCAATATGTATTTGTCTGATTGTCTAAAGTGTGCATCTTTATGAGATTTTGTCTTAGTGGGGGTGAGGCCCCCTATTGAGTTGTAGCTAGCTAACATATTTTTCTGCTACGAGCTAGATTTCCCGCGACAGGACCCTCACATAAAATCAAGATTCTTTGATTAAGTCTGGATTTTTCGGCACTTGAAAAAAGAACCGCTAATCAGAAGAGTGAAATTTAGTGGAAAAGACTCATTTATCCTTATCTAAAGGTTAAATGTTCGAATCCTGACTTTTAGTAAAGAGCAACTTTAAATTTTTAAGTCCACTGTCAACTTTATAAGGTGCATACAATTCAGCAACGGAGCTAGTTACTGTAGTCCCACTATATGAGGTGTCTCCAATTCAATGAAAAGAATTAGTTAATGTAGTCGACGATAGATGTTTTGGTTTAAAAGAAAAAGAAAAAAAAACAAGAATAGCTAGAATGAATATATCCAAATTTCTTTGGTTACTTGGGTTTTTTTTTTCCAATTAGATTTTGATTTTATTTATTTGACATTGTCGGATTCACCCCTTTTGGATGAATGATGATGATGCAGTTTTAGGGTTTTTTTCGGTGATGAATATTTATTTTTCGTAAGGTTATTTTAAGAAAGTTTTTGTTACATGTTTTTTTTTAAATTATTTTTATTTGATAAACAATAAAGATATATAAGTGTATTACAAATGCGGTTTAGTCATATAAGTGGCAAACATGATTGGTAATGGAAGCACATTTTTGTTGCAACCATATTGGCTATTCGAAATCAAGAAACAAATGGAGTACCAATTAGGCAAATGGAACCCCTTGGTATATAATTACGATAAATAACATAGAATGCTTGGCTCTTAATGTTCACCAATTGGATTCGATAGAAAAAGCAGAAAGGTTATGAGTGTGATTGGAGAAGGATGGAGAAAACTAGTGGATCGGAGGTTAAACACGGATGAGAATTGTTTCAAACACCAAAATACTGCGGTGGCGGGTATAGTATCATTAGGAATCATAGTGGTGAATGACTAGTAGGTTTCTCAATGAGACTCAAACAAGTTTCAATCACTTTGGCAAAGTTATTGGGCTTACGGAGGATTTAAAATCAGAGATGAGATATTTAAAAATTGAAGTTGAGATCGATTCTGAGGTGATTGTCAATCTAATTACTAAATTGATGTTGCTAACTATCCTCTCCTGAACATATTATTGAGCACTGTAAGAGATATTTGCGAATGTCGCGGCAAGCTAATCTCTGATAGATTCGGCGAGGTGGGGATGTCACGGCCGATGTTTATGGGAAGATGGAACAAAGCTTGGACGATGAAGATTTGAGGATTTGGGAGGATCCTCCTGAGGTTGTTAGTTTTGGAGACTTGGTTGTGCTTTTTGGTGGTTAGTTGCTGTGTAGCGGTGTTTTTTTTTTGGTCAAACAACACAAATCTGCTGTGTAGCTTTGTTTGGGAACAAATAATATTCATTTATTTATATATACGCACACACATGGTAAAACAAACCGTCTAATTTGTACGTAGGTCACCTATAATGCATAAATGAAGACATAAACCTAGAAAGTTTGGAACGAGAGTGCGACTAAACTTTGATGCAGACATTTTTGCTTCCTGATAAAGCATGGTTTTACGAGATAGGAATTATTTCTTTTGGTCTTGGAAATATTGCTTAAGAATGACATATCCACAGACCACAAAACAATATATAATATATCTGATAACACATATATATTCGGCTTCTAGAAAACAAAAGAAACACATATATTCAGCTACAAACATTTATTGAATCAAGTCATGACAATTCATTGTTTTCTGAAATCCTAAATCTTGGAAGGCCAACCTTTACCCCCACAGTCTTCAAGTCGAGATCCTTCTTTGCTTGAAAATCAGCATAAGTAAAGGGCTTGTAATTTGAGCTCTCAATCACACCATCTTCAGCTGGGAACACGAAATACCCTATCGATATTCGCTCTTTCTCCGTTTTCACCTTCACGCGGTGCAGTGCACTTACGTAATCGTCATTACTCATTGCCTGAAACATGTACGGATGCGTAAAACAGCAAGCTAGAATACAGTCCTCAGGTTTGAAGTAATTACAAATTAGTCCGCATGTGTTATTAATCACACGTGAGATGATCCCTAACCTTTCAATTTTTGTGCAAAGTCATTTATAATGGAAATCGTAAAACTAGGATACCACCTCTAATTGAGACAACTTGCACCAAAAATGATATTTTAGGACTGTTTTGTAATTTATGATACCTGGATAATTTCTTTGTAATATACCAAATTTCAGTAGTAGTAACTATAATTCGACCTACAATCGTGTAACCAAAGATGCGATGCATTATAAAATAGGAGATCCAAACCACAACGTACCTGCATCATATCTCCAATGTTGACGATTAGGGTATCGCGAATAGGCTCGATATCTATCCATTTATTGTTCTTGAAGACTTGGAGGGCTCCGACTTGATCCTGATGAATGATTGAGAGGACCGAGCTGTCGGTGTGGGCGTAGATGCCCCAGTTCCGGTCCGCCATCGGACAACGTAGGTATCGATAGACACGTAAGAACCCCGTTGACTCCGATAGGTAAGAGTTTGATTTTTTTGGAGGGAAATTGAGGTCCTTAGCCATTGTACCGAATATTGTGTTTGCCAGCCTTGTTTGGTGGTGGCCGTACTCTTGCAACAAGGACCTTTCAAAGCAAAAAGCCACAAATTAGACAATGTGATGCACGAAAAATCAAATTCACTTTCCCACAAAACAATAGTGACAAGGACAAAGGCGTCCGTTTCTCAATGTGAGATGTAGAGTTGAAGTTGAATACAAGGGACATAGATTTTTTTTTTCTGGCTTAAGAATCGATCAGTGTGACCGACTGACCGTGAAGATTTTGGCAAGACTCCCAACTCATATATTGCATAAGAAAACGGAGTACAAAGTTTTAAGCTAAATGTCACTCAAGGCAAAAACCAAAAGTAGGCCCAAAAATTAATATCAAACCTCTCGAATACTTAGGAATCGTCATATTCGAGGATATATGATGTCCGAATACAGGTACGACAACTCAAACTAGTAGCTAAGTCCAAATGGGCATAGTTAATAATATTTTATTACCCTAAGTTAATAATCAACAGATTTACTAAAGTTATCATCTGAAATCCATTTGTTCAAGATGCAATAATGTGATGATACCTCTAAGTTGCAATTGTAAGTGTACTGTTTTCAATTGCTGAGAGTTACAAGATGAAATCGGAGGATCCTACGACACAATTTAGTGGTTCGAAGTTATACTAATATAATTAGAATTATTGCATTTGAGTCTTTGGCGCAAGAATACACTATTGATAAGAAAAATCTTACACGTTAATAGACCTAACTCGATTGCATAATAAATAAGACGCCGGAGGGAGAAAAAAAATAGAATTGGACAACAAGCAAATATGAATTATTAGGGTTTTCTGGAGATTGGGTCCAAGAAATTGTTTAATTTGATGGCTGTTGTTGCATTTTGACTGAGTAAAATACCCAAGGGGAGTCAACATTGATTTAACTAACTATCAATCAGCTACAGGAAACAGGTCCCTCCTGATTTTAGGCTTCCGTTCATGACTCTTATTAATCTCAAATGCAAAAATTTCTTCTAAATATATATGATCTCCAAATATTAGATCATATGTATCCCTTGATTAATTTTAGCTTAAGCTATAACTATATATATATGATCATTTGTCCCTCTTAACTGATCAAATATATGGTTTTTTTTTTTTGTTCTGCAAATGGTGTTTTTTTTTTTGGTCAAATTTAAATCTATAAATATCTCTTTTAAATATGGAAATTTTATTAAAATCTTATTGAAGGAAATACTCACACCACAAATGCAGAAATCCATCATCATATATGTTTTTACAACAGGATTTGTCCTGTTAATAAAGATGTTCTCTAATTTGTAGTTGACAACGATTTTTTTTTTAAACAAGTTGACAAAGATTTTCAATTAATAATATATAGTATAGTTGATGGATACAATACAAACTCCTTTTTTTTTGTTTTTAAAGCAAATACCCTCGAGTGGTCAGAGAAATTGGAACCCAGGACTTTGTCTTTCGGAAATAACCCTCCAAGCACTTGGACCAACCCCTGTTGGTTGGATCCAATACTAACTTAACTAAGTAATTTTCGTATTTGAGTTTCGTTTCGAAATTAATTATTATTGATAAAAGAAATTTTACATTTAAGTAGTCAGATTTAGTAATAGAAAAAGAAGCAAATTAGACAATATATGTAATGAGAAAATTACATATGATTATCCTGTATTTAGACCTAATTAATGCAGTCCATCATTTTTGAAAAATTACAGTTTAGTTCCTATAATTTTGTTTGATATGAAATCCCTTAACAAAATTTATAAAAGTACATTTATGCCCCTGACGGTTTTATGATTGTTGCATTGAATATATGACCAAAATTACAAAATCATCTCTAAAGTTTACAAAAATAACAAAACAATCCCTACAAAATATGATTTTA
>JBBMKE010000003.1:13333560-13351119 GCA_037834125.1 Lippia alba
GAACTATAAATACTAAAACGACCGAAATACCCTTGAGTGAGGTAAAAAATTCAGTAAAATTTGGTCAGAAGGACTTAGGTGAGACGAATTATTAACTTTAGGGACTCAAGTGTCACTTTTAGAACATTAAGGACTAAAGTGAGACAAAACTGAAACTTTAGGGACCAAATATGACATTTACTCAAATATATATACAAAAATTTCTAATTATATGATAAACCTAATGCACTTGTCACATTATGAACTACACATTATACATCAAATTTTCATCCACCAAATTATTATTTCGGCACAAGTAACATCAAATGTTCTTCCCAACGAAGCCACACTGTAATACTTTCTTTCTTTGAAAAGATTTACAAAACATGTATCAAATTTGTTTAATTATATAATTTAGAAGTTCGATCTTATAATAATTTAATCAAAGATTCCGTGTGCGATGCTCCGACCGTCAGAACTCCAACCATCTCAAACCGTTAAACGGTATATTGGGAAAAAAGACATTCTCTCACATTGTCCCTATTTCATAACTTAGGAAGCCTCGAATCATTAAACTAACCTCCAAACAACAATTGCAGCAACTCCAAACAGTACTAAGATTTGAAAGACTTCAATTTCCTCCTAACAAGAACAAACACATCACTTCTACTCCAAGCTCGGCCACAACTGAAATAACTACCTTGAATACTCCTCCTAATCTTCGAAACCCTCCAACCATCCTTAGACAAAAACGACCTCGAAGCTGACTTCTCACCAATTCCCTCATCATCAGAGCTATAAACCTCCTCCATTTTCTTTGTATCATATTTCCTGAAGCTGATTTCGTGTTCGGTTTTTCGGTTTTCGTTCTTTTTATTATTCCTCTTAAGCAAAAACCGGGCCCACGTTCGCCTTATCGGGTGCTTATCTGGTTCGTCAGAGGAGTGCTGCCTCGGCTGTGGCAGAGATAGGCTTTGCACTGCCGGAGGAGGGCTGGGAGGCGGGATGAGCTCGTTTTCCGGCGGGTTTTTGGGCGTTCCCGGTTGCTCTTCCCATCGGAATGGAACTCCGGCGGGCGTAATTCCATCTTTTAATGGACCGGAGAATTGATCTACGGAAGAAACTCTCGAAAGAATTCTAGTGGCGAATGTCGCGTCCTTCTCTACGGAAAATGCGGTCTTGTGATGGCTGCAGTAATACGTCCTAGTGTTACCTTCATCCTGTTTTTACAATTCCAGGGCGAAAAATAGCATCAATTTTTAGATAGTCAATGCCGAAATAATTTAATTTCATGTAACAATTACAAAGAAACATTGTTCTAAGAATAAATTAATATCTCAAGAATTTAGGACATAATTCACCATTTTGTGTTAGATAGAGATATTTGGACGAAACTATGACGCATGGATACCAAGACAAGATATATAACACGGTGATACATATTTCCTTAAAAATTTAACCCATGAGATATACACTAATAAAATAATATTGAAACTAATAAAATCATCCAATCCAAACTAATATCTTTGCAAGTGCATGTTCTCTTTCGATCATCACATAAACAAACCGAAAACAAAAACATTTCAAAAATACTCATGATTTAGAAATAATTAATAACATATAAACCAAAATCGTAAAAAACATGCAAAAAAGCAAAGAAGAACACACTAAACTCTTCTTGCAGCACGAACCAGTATAGCAGGAACATTCCAGGGGCTGCAACAGAAAGGCCCTTCAAACCCTGAATTATTAGCCTCCACAAACCTACCACCATTCGACGAGAACGACGAAAACGAATCCGATTTCGACGAAAAACTCGAGATATCCTTAAAATCCCCGAAGCTTGAGCTCTGTTGCTGTTTGCTCCTCCTGCCAAGAACCATTTTCCTCAAACTCCAAAACTTCGATGATTTCTTCAGCGATGTCTGATCCTTACCAATATCACCGTGTGTCTCCACGTTGGGCAGAGGTAACCCCAAGCTCTGCATCAATGGCGATGGGCTCAGCGGCGGTATGATGTCGTCTTCAGGCGGGTTCTTCGGCGTTCCGGGCTGCATTTCCCATTTGAAAGGAACGCCTTCAGCCTCGCGATAGAACACCTGCGATGATCTCCCGACTGAGGAATCTCTTGCAAGAATTCTGTTGTTGAAATCCATTGTTATTTTTTTTGGGGTTTTGAGGTTTATCTTGATTTGATATTCTTGTTGAGGGAATGTGTGTATGATTGTTATGTGTGTATATAAGGAAGAATGGTGTGCTGATTTGAAGGCGAGGGATGAGAATCAGGGCACATGATTGTGGGCTGTGATTATTATTTTTCTTTTCTTGGGGGGCTTTGGGGGATGGGGGTGGGGGGGTGTAAATTGTAATGTTGCAGAAATGTAGTGTATTTGGAGTGATTTTAGTGTAGCTTCTTTTTGACATAGAGAAGCAAAGAAATGAACTTTGCTTTGAAGATTACGTTAAGGTCTTGGTCATAGTTTTCATGTGCAATTACCCCTTCCTTAAGCCACGACCAACTTCCCTTCAATGGGTTCTTTCTTTTTTGGTTTGCTTAAATTACATTTGGACCCCTTTCGAATGTTGTATTACTAGTTTTGAACGGGGAAAATGAAAAATCGGGATGTCAACTATACTTCACTTGTAATTGTAGGATAAATTTGTTTTTCCGATGGAACTTTTGACACTCTATTTAGAAAATTGTTGCAATTTCAATCGCTGCAATCTGTTTAGTTGTCAAGAAACAGCAAAATGACGAGAGTTTTAAATTGCATGACAGTACATATGGGTGAATTTTAATGCGTACACTAAATGATGGAGCATTTGTCACAATCCTAGATATGTATGATTGTTTTATTAAGCGTGTGGATTCGGTGATCGAAATCCTTAAATTGCAACAATTTTTTAAATAGAATGACAATTTTTATCGAAAAAATATTTGTTCAAAATTTGCAAATGAGATATAGTTACTATCCTAATTTTGCGTTTTTTCCATTTTTGAACGTCTTACTATGAGAATAAGACGTGGGGGGACTTGTGAAGTTTCAACGTTTCGGACTCGGGTGTAATTCTAGAAGTCGGATTCTATGCCAAACCCTAGCGATTAGAGTGAGTACCTATGTAATTCTGAATTTTGTCAATGTGTTAAGAGTGCAACATATATATGTTTCTATGGGAGGACTATTGAAGTTCCTTTTTTGCTCGTATATGAAATTAATTATATACCTTATTATTCTAACATTTGATCCCCCTAGAGACAATATAAGTAAGCGTGTAGATCGGTAACGGTTCGAGTTTCTATTGAAAATAGCTTGATAACCTTTGATCCTATTCCTAGTGATGGATATATGCAATTAACCGTTCTTTCTTTTTTTATGGGCCCTCACGCAGGTATCCACTGAAAATTCTAATTCAAATGGGATCAGCCGAATCCAATAATATGAACAAGTATATTATACTTTTTATTGAACCGATTACTTTTTCATACATTATATCAATCACACAATAATAATGAAATATCATTCTACTTGGTACACTGATTTAGGCGAATCAAATTTGAATTAAAATTACTCCGTATCTACGAATGAGCACGCACACACAATTTGAAATTGGGTCATGTGGAATCGTGACCCATGGGGAAGAATTTGCCTATCAAATCATTGTTTTTCAAGAAATTTTATGCAAGCTCTGTTCAGTGAATCTGAATAGCGTAGTAGAGGGGCTCAGAAATGACATTTTCTTTTCATGGTTTAATCGTTTTTCTTGCTAATAAAGCTTGTTGACTTAATCACATTATTATCAGGTTTTATGTATATTAAAAGTAAAGGTCCTCCAGAAGATTTTATTACTTAATTCTTCCAAACTACAAGTCTACAATCCGTTTAGACTACGATATAGGGGATTGACTTCCAGGGAACTAAAAGTCTATAGCTTATTAAGTATACTTGCTTCTTTATATCTTCATCAGTGGGCATTTAAGGACCATAAAGTCAGTAGTCTTGATTAATGCTTCATAAATCTCTGTATGTGATGCCATTGAGAAAATAGTAAATATAAAAGAAAAAAAATTCAAATTAATATCTACCTAAGGTAGAAGCTTTCAATAAATTAGGCAGTGTTGGCATGTCCGCACGTGACAACAGAAAATTCTAATTCAAACCCTGTTTAGTCAAACCCACGTTGTACTGGTTGGCCGAACAAGGCTCGGGCATGTAAACGAGTTAAAGAACAATAAGGTATGGTACAAGAGGCACATAATAAAAGAAACACTGAATCAAACTAAACTTGAGACAATATTCTTCTACGGAATAAGTTATGAAGCACAAAGCAAATTACATATGCACAAACACTGCCAGAGTGGGGCAGTGAGCTACAAAAGAAATGAAGATATAGCTCCACTTAGAGTTCATGATCCTCAAAAGATTCTGAATAGATAGTGTCAGTGGTACAATTACCAGCGTAACAGCAAGCAAGGTCAATATGATGACCAGAAAACCCAAGTTCCAGATATTTCAACATGGGTTTTGAGATTTACATCCCCTGCACAACAAAAGTATATTCTGAGTATATAGAGAATATTGAAAACTTGTTCTTCAAATATTTAGACAGCAAAAGTAGTTCAGGATTGAAAAAAAGAATTCCATTTTGAGGAATAACAGTTGAAAAGTGGATCGAAGCTACCTCTGATGGTGATGACAGAATTGGGTCCCTGTCAGAATTCAGATGGCCGCTTAATCTCCTGCACAAATTACCGTTATTCAATTTTGCTTTCATTGGTCTTTGTTCTTTGGTATTTTGTGGAACAGTTTTATCAAGCACGTACCTTGGCTTCTCGGACTTAGAGATATGTTTAGACATTATAGATGCCTGCATGAAAAGGCGTTGATCTTAGTCGAGGGGTCACTGATGCTAATATAACATCACTGAATCAGACATGCTACTCAGATCATAAGAAGATTTCTAATTCAAGACTTCGAAACATGAATATTCATCAGAAGAAGAAATTTTATGAGAAACATGCCATCAATATTACGCAGTCAACAGAAGGGGTAAAAATTTTAACCACAAGATGTAAGAGGAAAGCAAATATGTCGCAGAAGTGAAAAAAAATTCAGTCCATAGTAATTCAGTTCCAAAGAGGGTGAAACTCCGACATTCACTACAACTTGGTGAATATTTGTTAAGGGCAAAAAAGAGATCACGTCATCACGAGAAGTTTTTATAAGAGAAAAACAAATTTAGAACAGAAAGCTGATATGTATGATTTTCAATGAAATAACTTCAACAACTAGAGTCCCTTATGTAGAGGTAATGGTATGTCCCACGTAATCAAGTCAACATAACATCTTAGCATGCTAACGAAGTCTTTGATACCTGCTCTTGGATTATGCTCCTCGCCTCAACAAGCTGAGCCTCCAGCTCAAGTTCTCTCTCTGTCACCTCAGAAGTGACTTCTGCATCTTTTTGTGCATCTTGAAGCTGAACCATGCGCTCCTTCATATTTGGAATAGCAGAATATTAACAAAGATACATAAGTACTGCTTATCAAGATGATTACATTGAGTAGGTTTTTCCAACATAAACATCAAGATCAACTCACTATTCTACCTTTATTGAAGTCATTTTTGTCCTGAGACTTTCCTCAATTTGATCTCTACCCATGTGAAGAGGCAAATCAAACATGTCCTGTAAATTACAAAAAAACGTTGTTCCATGATATGAAGGTTTAGCCTTCACAAAATGCTTTTGATGTATTTTCATCAAAATGTTGACTTACCGTCCTACCACCCAATGGGGACTGCGACAGGTCAGCATCTTGCTTATTGTTGACAGGAGAAGATCGCTTCCCATTTGGAGCATTCAAGAATTCACGCATATCAACCTGAAGCCAGACTGCTTCAGACAGCATATTTTGTGAAAGTATACTAAAAAGTGATGTTAAATTGACCTAAATTTCCTTTTGAATGTTATAAGTGGTCTATTTTTATGATCCAGAAAAATAATCATTTAGCCCTGTCTCTAACATACTAGAGGACCGATAAAAAGCCGAGTGCATGATAAACACACTTCAAATGGAAATGCATAAAATTACCATGGAGACGTAGCAACAAAATATAACATAGAGAAGAGGAAGGTGCATCCTATCTTCAGATAATGAGACTAGCTCTCTTTGAAAAGAAATACTTTAAGTGATACTCGTGTTTGATTTTGAACATGTTAAAATGGTTTGAATTTTGAAATGATTATGCTTCGTCAAAACTAACCAAGCACTTATTTCCGAATGTAGATGACCAGAAAATGGAAACTGGAAGTAAAAATTAATCAAACGTCAATAGACTGATTCCTAAACTGGACTTTTACCACCAAACTGTACATTTTGCCTTTACTTCCTGATTTTGATATACAAAAAATATATCAAAATGCAAAATAAAATTCACCACCCAAGATTGTGGAAAAATTATATCATTATTTATTTATCATCATACCTGCATCGAACGTAGTAAAGCCCTCAAATCAGCATTCTCGGCCACCAATTCTTGATTCTTCACTTCATAAGCATCCACCTACAAACAGCATCAGGTAATGGGAGAAGTTCCAGGTGGCCAGACACTTCAATAAGTCAATCACTTCACTTACAATTTTTTTGTAGAAGTCATTGTCAGCCTTCTTTCCATTCCATGTTCCACGCTGGCGGCCTTCTTTCTATCAGTACAATAGAGACACGTGTGTGAGAAAAAGGTAATTGGCACTGAAACTAGAGATACTACAGTTTCAGTCCACAAAATATTTACCTGCAGTAAATTCATAATTTCCATTCCTGATCTAGATTCCTTCTTTTTCTCCATCAGTACTTGATTTAGCCGCTCCTGCATGAAACGGCATGTTAACCACCTAGATATGCTTGTTCATAGTTCATCATGAGATTTACACAATCGTCAAGCTTTAAATTTCCTTTAAAGTGGCTAACAAACAACCAAAACAACACACCTGAAGTTTTATATATTCCTTTTCTTTCTTCTTCATCTCATGAATCTGCTGAGTTCTCACTTGCTGTTATCAAGTACAATGTTAGAAATAACATCATGGCAAGTAGCTAGGTATGAGAAGAAAAAGGAGAAGTGTAAACCTGATTACCCAGAACCATCTTTTGGAATTCATCTCTCTCCTGTTGTAACTTATCGATTTGGGACTTGAAAGCTGCTGTAGCTTTGGCTTCCTATTCATGGAATTTTTAAAATCTGAGACAAAATTATACTGTTAACCACATGTCAATGGATCCAACATGATACTATGGACCAACCGTTCTAGTCATTGTAGCTATCTCTCTATCCTTTGCAGATAGTTGGGCTTCCAGCCTCTCAACTTTAGCTTCCAGTCTTGAAATGTCTGACATAAGTCTTAAAAGCAATAAGAGCACGTAAGTCATCTTCCCAGACAAGTAATGCAAAAGACACTAGTACTGCAGAATGTTTTATGCCGAACGAGATTAAACAGTAGTTGTCTATTGAATTAAACAGAATGTTACATGATGCTCTGGTCTTGTTTTAGCACCTACCCTGTTTCACATTCAATTACATCATCCTTCTAAATCACATCATCGTGATGCCAAATTTCAACATAATCATCCTGCTGAAGTATAATTAACTGAGAAAATGAAACGTATTGGATTCTAGGCTCAAAAGTGGCATGTCTAAGAACAGCCTTGGACCATAGCCATAGTGCTCTCCTTTTCTTCCCACTATCGAAAAACTAAGAAATAGCTACTATAACTGACAATTTATCTCGACCCGACCCAGACCAGTATAGTAATTCATTAGGACACAAATTTATATCAACTGCCACGTATGTCAGAGATTTAAAATAAAAAAGTTTAGCTAGTTGTGAGCTAATCCCTGTTGGGAGTTCTTCGGGTGCTATAAGATACCAAAAAAGGTGGCGCATTTGAATGAAAAATGTCGAGTAGAAGCCTTACAGCATGATCACAACTTTTAAGATGCAAGTGAAAATTTTTAATAAAATTTTTCCTGTTTAGCCTCTTATAATAAAATTCACAAGCTAAACCATGCTTCAACCAAATTCCCTAATAATTGAGCATTATAATCTGACTTCTTTCTTTATGTCCTATCTTTTACATTCTTCCGTTGGCAAACACCGCGACACAAGCAAATACCAACTATAGATCAAAAACCCATAAAAGTACAAATAGAACAAAATTACAAAATCTTACTCATACAGTGCCGAAAAATGCTCATAACAAAGAAATGTAGAAATGTACCGTTGTCTCTGCTCATTGGCCGACTCCCTGAACTCAATATCCCTCTGCCTCTGCTGCAATAATGCATACATACAATTGCAAGTCCTCGCTACCGAAACCTATTTCCATTAATTCACCCACATTCCCACATAATAAGCAAATATACACACTAAACCCTACAAAAAACTTCACTACAATAAAAGAAAATCAGAACTCACTGGATCATTAGCAAAGAGATCGAGCGAAGCAGGAAACCCAAAGGTGACAAGGGTATTGTTCAAATACTTGGTGCAGTGCTCCAAGTTGTTAAGATTCGCAAACGCATACTCACTGCACAAGAATAACAACAAGAATGCCACTAATTAAAACACATAAACAACATAAAAAGCAAAAACAAAAACCCCAAATTTCTTCATCCCCACATCGTCCTCTGCCACATTGCACCACACAATTCAAATCCGGAAAACCCACAAAATCAAAATTTTCATTCCTTACCTCATTCCGGCTGTAGTCGGAGTAATTGATGATCTCTGCAAAAGAAGAAACACACAAGTTAAAGTGAAAATGTAGCAGCTTGAAATTATCAAAACAGAAAAACAAAACTAGTAGAAGAAGAGTGCGGAAGAGAGCATCTACTCTGAGATCGGAATCAGTTTCAGTGGGAGGCATTTGCAGAAATTGCGTTGATGGGGAAGAAGAGGACGAGTGGATAGATCTGAATGGTGCCGAAATTTGAAAATTGAAATAAAAATGGGGTAAAATTAAAGGGAGCTGTTGCTGTTGGAGGTAAAGGCCTGTTTGTTTGGGAATAATAATATAATGTGCAAAAGCCAAAAAGAAAAAGGTTTTTCGAGAGAGAGAGAGGAAAAAAAACCTTTTTCTTCTTTTTTTGGTAATTTTTTTTTTAGAGAAAATAACCATTTTCTTTTCTTTCTCATTCCTTAATTATAATATCATTTGAATTATTTCATAGAGTAAATTGTTGGGGAAAGAAAAACTTACTCAAATCTAAATATATAATTAATGTCACGGGACTCACATGTTAAGAGAATAAATTATAGAGATAAAATTTTGTCATCCGAACTACGAGTATTTTTGCACTTTTATACCCCAACTAATTAAATTCCAATACATACTAGTTACTATCATTTTTATTTTATATTATATTACAAACAATCATTCATACTTTGTGGGTTTTCTTTTTTTAAGAGACCATCTTCAACTAATTTTTAGTAATGTTGGCGGTTTGAACGTTAAACACGTGATATGTATATGATTTTAATGATGACAAATTTATCCTTACTAAATCATGAAATAACAAGTTGTTCTTATTAAGTGATGTGTACATCACGTGTTTGCTATTCAATTAACGATAACCATAATTTTTTTGCCGAAACCATTAGAAATCAATTGAAGATTATTTTTTTGTAAAAACTGAAATGTGAATGGAGTATGTTTGAAATTTAATCCGAGTATGAAAATATAAAACTGTCTATAATTTCGATCTCATAAAAGATTTTATCTCTAAATTATATTATTCTAGAAGAATTTTACAGATTTGATTCGCTTTGATAATCGTATGTTATGTGATTGATGAATTTGTTGACGGATAATGTCAATTTGAATTAAGATATTTTAAAATGAAATTGAAAACTCAATGAAATATTATGAAAATTAGAAAGAGAATTAAAGATCATGGATTATGATGCAGAAACATTATACGAATAGGGAATAGATATTGAGGCAATAATTATTTTGTATATTTCTAGTTCAGATACTATATAATATAAATATACAATGCAACAAAATAATATTTTAAAATATTTCTATTTGCGTTATGGAGGAAGACTTCATTTTCTTTTAGTTTTGATCTTTTTAGGTTTGTGGCCCTCCACTTGGCATTTTTGGTAGAGACGTTCTTCCTTATACTTTTTCTTTAATTGAAACTTGACTTAGGTAGTTAGGTGCAACGTCCTATATATCAAATGATCAATTTTTTCATATTAAAAAAAAAATTCATATTTTTAGTTCAAATTAATTTTACTTTGTCAAAAGTTGCCTAAAATGGATGTCTATTTGGTTGCTTTAAAGAGTTCTCTAGGAGGCCCACTAGAGTTGTTGGACTTGGGCCTAGCCGCCTAGACCTGAAACGTAACAAAGTCAAACCGTAGAGTTATAAGTTGTAACGTGTAACTGGGGTTTTTACAACAAGTGACCCTCACACTTTGCGTATGAAAAAAATATATTAAATTAAGATTTTTATGTTAATATTTAATTTAGAATTATTTTTAGGGATAAATAGTTTATATTATAGTATCTTATATGTGTGAAAAAAATGATATTATCTTACGTATAATAACGGAACTTAGTTCTTCGTAATATATTTTTAAATCATTTTCTTTATTTTTTAATTATCTTTGATTATTTATGAGTTGTTTTTGTATTCAAATTCGTATAGATAATAGTTTTTGAAATATGAGATTTTTTATGGTAATTTGTCAGAACACGACGGCCACGTGTGCAATTTACTCAATCTAATAGTGTATATACATATATATCAATTCATATGTCAGATAATGTGAGAAAATTCCAGACTGGTTCATCATAATTTTATTTTACTCCTAATTTTGGCAAAATATCGTATAATTTTCATATAATATAGTACTTAAAATACTTCTTAAAATATGTTGTATAATTTTCACAAAATTTAGTACTAAAACGTTTTAATGCTATATTTATATCCTATTATATTGTATAATTTTATGGGAAGTAAAGTAAAATTATGATATGGTGTCCGAAATTAAAAATAAATAAATAGGATATGGTGTCGAACATAGCGGGACGAAGTGTCTGGCACGGATCGGGCACGACGGGGCATATTTCATAAATATATAAAAAAAATTATGCGTTTTTTAATATTTTTAGATTTTTTTTGGGTGAAAACTGAAATAACAAAATTTATTTGAGGTTTTACTATTACTTTTTTTCATATATATTTTATTTTTCATAAATTATACTTATAAAATATTTTTATTTTTATATAAAATATCTTTATTAATATATAAAATATATTATTTATATAAAATATAGTCGTGTCGAAGCCATGTCGTGTTCTAAAATTTTTAAAAAATCCGTGTCGCCGTGTCCGTGTCGTGTCATGTCCGTGTCGCCATATCTGTATCCGTGCAACATAGATCATACCTTTTCGTGGAAGCTATTGAAATAAGTAGTTTTGTTTCGAAACATATACTCAGCCTGCTTGCTCAGGAGTTTTAAGTTAATCGTACTACATTTGTCTTTTACCCTCAAATATATACGAAACTTAAATTAAAAAAATATATTTTGTTTGCATCAAATAAACTTTTGCAATGAATAAATACATACATACAAAAAAATTATAGCAATTTATGATTCATGGATGTAATTCTTACATATTAAATAATTTTCATTTTAGAATATTAAATCTTTTAACCAATATACTAATAATTACTTTTCAAAATTAATGCATCCTAATGAAGTTGATTATATATTTCCACCACATATTATACACTGCGTGAATCATGGCTTCATCCTCTCTACAACCTCCACCCTCGAACGAAGAAACTGACCAAGTCCGGCGAAGTACTAAAAAATTCAAACCGAGCCACTATGGATACCCCGAAGAGATGGAAATGGACGGAGAAGCGCATAACTCTCCCCCGCCCTCATCGGATAGGGGGTCGTATCTCGCGAAACTAGTGGAGAAAGAGAAGGAACACCAACGTTTCGACGACAACCTGCCGGATTTGAATAGAATTCGAATAGAGGAGCCAACCTCGGAGTACCCTTATCCTAAAATAACCCTAACAGACGAGTATAGGGAGGAAATCAGAAGGCCTTGGAGGAATGCGATTATTCTTCTCACTTTGGGGAGAAATCTGCACATTCATCTCATGTCCACTAGGATAGACAGGATGTGGGATCTTAGAGGTGAATTTGACATTATAGACTTGGGGAGTGACTGCTATATGGTGAAGCTACGGTACGCGGAGAAGGTGACCGAGATACTATCTGGGGGGCCATGGGTGATAAATGAAATTATCTAGTGGTAAGGAAATGGATTCCCCAATTCAACGCCTCGACGGATAAGATTACAATCGCGATTTCCTGGGTACGCATTCGCGGCCTGGCCACCAAATACTATAAAGAGACGATATTATATGGCATAGCAACAGCGATTGGCAACCCGGTGAAAGTCGATCACAATACATATTGGAGAGAAAAGGGCAAGTACGCCAGGGTTTGTGTGGAAATAAATCTTGAAAACCTTCTCCGTAGTGGTGTCAACGTAGAAGGCCAACTTTTAACTGTGGAACATGAAAATTTGCCGTCGATATGCTTTCAATGTGGCCGTATGGGTCATCGTATCGGGAACTGCCCATCAAAGTCGGCAGAGAACACACACAGATACACAGGCTGAAGTTCCGTTTCTTTCCAGTGAGCAGAGTGCGAAACGTCCCAATGAGGTATCGACGAAGAAGAATCAGTTTGGACCATGGATGCGAGCAAACAATGGACGTAGTGCGCGAGGTCGCAGACCAAATGGTGGCACCTTCGGGACTGATGACGAGGGACCACGATGGGTGCAAAAGAATGTCCATGACCGAAGGCAGATAAGGAAAGAACTGGCGGCGAAACAGAACAACCGTTTCAAAAATTTTAGAATCCCCTAATTGCGGATTTGGAGCAATCCGGGGAGGGAGATGACAACGTGATTCACGCGAGCGATGATGATGGGGATACAGAAACTAATGACGCTGGAATCATGGCAGAGACGGAAATAGTGGAGAAACACCAAGACGACACCGCACCTGATGCGGGGGAAGATTCCAATCTGGCGAGCAGATTATATGCAACAACTGATTCACAGAATCCCATACAACATGGAGGTAAAGGACTTTCCATGAGTCGAGGCAAACATAAAGCGCTTAAACCGTAGTTTAAGAGAACCGGTTTGATAGGAAAAAAGACGAACCAGACTAAAACCGGAGCTAGGGTTTTAACTGTACAACAAAACCTGCTTTCGGACTCTGAATCTTGGTTAACCAGTAACATTCTCCCAGAAACCCCTGGCAAGAGACGAATGTCTTCGTGGACATAACTAATCTCGAGAAGCATGGCGAACGAGGAAATGATAGAGGATCTCGAAGTGACGGAGAGTTGGATAAACTATCCGAGCATGGAAATAATTTTCAGTTTGGCACTTTCGTATGGAAACATAACACAAATATGCCCAAACTTCCACCAGATCAACGTCACGACGTTGTTGATACCCCTAGCAAACCAAACACTGATAGAGTAATGGATTTCGAACTTTCGGACAACGAGATAAGACGTCACTATTGGCAAATGCGAGAATTACTACCCCAAGTTCTCCGAACGATAACGAGCAGAACGGATCTTAATCCAAGGGAGCCTGAAAACCTACATAATAATACCATGAAGATACTAGCATGGATCTTTAGACGCACTTTGCACGAACTTATCCGGGATACCTCGCCGGATATTGTTAATCTTTTGGAGACCAAAGTCTTTGACGTCCAGGCAGAGATGGTTTTCCGCAACCTTAGTTTTAGCAACATCTGTCGTGCTCCAATTCAGGGGCGAGAGGGGGAAATATGGATGTTATGGGATGCCGACAACATACATGTGGAGGTTTTGGAAGTGGTTAACCAACATATTCATGCCAGGATTGGTCCGCGCCTCGGACCCGATTGGCGTTGTACTGGTATTTATAGAGTCCATCTCCAAGAAGAAGGGAGGATCCTTGGAATGACTTAAGGAGAATTCGGACTAACACGAATACACCTTGGCTACTATTAGGGGATTTTAATGACAATAAAGGTCCAAGTGAGAAGGATGCGGGTAATGCGGCTTCTTGGAACTGATGCCTCAAATTCTCGGACAACATACATAGCTGCGAACTTGTTGATCTTGAAACTAAGGGCTCGTGGTTCACTTGGTCCGGAACCGTGACAGGTGGGAGATGCGTTAGTGAGAGTTTAGACCGAGCTTTGGCTCCCACAGCTTGGATTAACCGATTTCAAGAAAACATGGTCCGAGTTCTGCCCAAAACTCATTCGGACCATCACCCACTTCTCGTGGATACAGAAGGAAGTGTTGTGGCCGTTAAAAACAAACCGTTCAGATTCAAAGCGGCTTGGATGGAGCACCCGGATTGTCGCGATGTTATCGCCAAACATTTTAACACTGGCCGCACACTTTCGGCGGTTAACGTGGCTGTGAGAGATGAACTAACCTTGTGGAACCGTCACACCTTTGAGAATGTCTTCCGCTGAAAACGTAGCTTACATGGTCATATCCGGAGAATTCAGAGAATACACAATGCTAGACTGGGAGAGCGGCTTTTATCTCTGGAGAAAGAACTGATTGCTGATTACAATAAGGTTCTTAACCAGGAAGAGTACTTATGGTATCAAAAGTCGCGTGTTAATTGGTTAAAATTTGGAAACTGAAACACACGCTTCTTCCACTTTTCGACCTTGGCACGACATCGTAGAAACAAAATAATTTTTCTCCGGATTGGCGAACGGTGGAGTAATGATGAGGAGGAACTCTGGTCGGAGGTTCGCAAGTTTTTTGAAAATATTTTTGCCCCTGTGAATCCGGCGGCATTAGGTCAGTGGGGAGATCTCCAGGCCAGTGCATATTATCGGCAGAAAAAGCCCAGCATTTGCTTTTACCTATCACAATGGGGGAAGTCTGGAATGTCGTGATGATGATGGCACCGTTCAAAGCCCCTGGGCCAGATAGTTTTCAGGCGGTCTCTTATCAAAAATTCTGGAGTGAGGTGGGATAAACTGTCTTCAAACATATTGAGAGGGCCTTTGATACAGGGCAACTTTCGGAGGATATGGGTGAAGCCTTTATTTGTTTGATCCCGAAACACGATGGTCCGGCGGAAGCGGGGGACTTTAGGCCGATAACGCTGCTAAAAGTGTCTCTAAAGATACTGACTGAACTCTTGGTGGGTAGACTTAAGACTTTTATTGTTGATTTGGTTGGTTGTTGATTTGGTTGGCCCGTTGCAAAGCTTGTTTATGCCAGGGCATAGCACACACGACAATATCCTCATCCTTAAGGAGATCATTCATTCTATGTACAAATCGAAAAGTAAGAAGGGAAGCATGATTCTCAAACTTGATCTTGAGAATGTGTATGACAAGATCGATTGTAATTTCTTGAGGGAACCCCTGGAGTTCTTTGGTTTTTCGTCTGCTATCATTATAGTCATCATGGTTAGTGTGACGGCTATTAAACCTCAAATCTTGTGGAATGAGGAGCCAACCGAACCAATTCATCCAACGTGTGGGATCCGACAAGGTGACACGCTTGTATCTTATCTCTTTGTGTTGTGCATGGAGCGGCTCAATTACTTGATCGAGAAAGCAGTGAACTCAAATAAGTGGAAACCGGTGGCTTGCAGTAGGGGGGACCCAAACTGAGTCACCTCTTGTTCGCGGATATTGTTCTCATGGCAGAAGCAATGAAAAGTAATGCTTGTTGTATTAATGCCACTTTGGACAGGTTTTGTAGGGCTTTGGGGCTCAAGATCAGCCCCCATAAGTAAAAAACGTGGTTCGCACCGCACACGAGCAGAAGTTGGCATGATTCGGTACTAAGGGAGCTCAACATTGGGGAGACTACTCTTGTGGCTTATGAATCACAAGAGTTTGATGTGTAACGCTCTCCGTCGGGGCCGACACATGACGGAGGACAGTTGGTGCCGTCGGTGCAAAACTGATTGCGAGGATGCAATCCATATGTTACGGAACTGCTCGGCTGCATTTCTATTCTGGAACAAGGTGATTGATGGTAGTGATTGGGCTGGGTTTCGTAAGGTGAATGAAGTTGATTGGCTTACGGCAACTTGAAAAATGAAATGCCGTAATAACATCGTGCCGAATATGAGCTGGCAATGGGTGTTTATTGCAAGCTTTTGGGTTCTCTGGAAAAAAAAAATAAGCTGGAATATCAGGGGCATAATGAACCTCTGGGTGTCACAATTACCAGCTTAAAGACTCTACTACAGGATTTGGAGGCACTACAGGAACGCCGGGGTGCGAAGAAATCCCCGGACGCTGATATGACTTGGAGGAAGCCACCTCCGGGATGGGTGAAACTTAATACTGATGGGAGTCTTTTTGGAGAAAGAAATACGACAGTGGTCGGGGGTGTTATACGGGATGCTGAGGGAGTTTGGATTGAAGGCTTCGCGCTCAAAGTTCCAACGCCAGACATTGTGGTCACGGAACTTGTGGGATTGCGAGAAGGGCTTCGCATTGCCTGGTAAACACTTCGAAAAAAATTGAAGTTGAAAGCAATGCCAAGACTGTGGTTGATCTCATACACTAAGCTGATACGGACGAGCGCCCCTTAGGGGTCCTGATTGAAGAATGTCGTGCAATTATCCACAAACCTTGGGAGTGTGTTCAAAAACATGTTCACAGAGAGGAGAACTCTCTTGCTGATGGTTTGGCAAAGATGGGTCAGCGTATGCATGAAGATTGGTGCTGTTGGGATCTCCGGAAGGCTTGATGTAAAGCGGTCTTTGGGACGCTTAGCTTGTGAACAAAAAAAAATTATATATTTCCGTTTTTTTACAAATCATGCAACATTTTAACAATAAGTTTATAAATATGAAATTATTTTAAAATTACAAAAAAATATAATTTAATCAAAGTTAGCATAATTGATACGTGGTGTAACTCAATTTATGTGAATAATTAAACACAAAAGGATCACAAATAAATTTCTTTGTGGGTACGATCTCTATTTTTTCCCCTTTGATTCTTTCTATGGAATTTGTTGAATTTTGGCAAGATTTGAAACGCCTTCTTCGACTTAGGAGCTTCGATCTTCTGTTGGACTTGTTTTGCTTGCTTGATAGCTTTAATCACGGGTCTTTCGACTTGGTCGTGGATTAAACGCCTTGATTTGTGGTGAACGCCGAAGAACGCTGATGAACACCGTGGATGTTGACTTGAATTTGATTTGGAGAAAACGCCAGATTTGCGGACTTGACGCCTTGTTGCGGATCTAACGACTTGATTTGTTGATCTCCACGAAGAACTCCTTGAATTTCGCATTGATCAATTTAGATTTGATTTAGATTTGTTGAGGAGAGCAACGCCGAAATGTGGATTTGATGCTGTGATTGCGGATTGAATGCCTCGATTTGTGGACTTCCTCGAAGAATGCCTTTGAACGCCGAAGAATGCCTTTGGACGCCGAAGAACGCCTTTGAATTCTTTGAGGAGAGAAAC